>RJWM01027958.1:0-26209 GCA_004363535.1 Dasyprocta punctata | reverse complement strand
TTAAAAATATGAGCTGTGCTGTTGAGCTCTCCGAGTGTCCTCGCATTCCGGGAAAATTGTTTGCTGAGCCCAAGGATGCTGTTTCTTCACTTAGCTGCGATGTCAATAGACATTTAGCCAGCCTCCCAATCATCGGAAACTCAACCCCTACTCCCCACCCCACTGTTGGGAAGAAGGCTTTGCGCGCCCCAGATAACTTGAATGGCAGTATTGAAAATCAGGGCCAGATTAAGATGTACGCCGATGAGGTGTGTCGGGAGACTGTGTCACCTTGCAGAAACTCATTTCTGCAGCAGGCTGGATTAAATTTGTTAATAAGCATGACAGTTATTAATAACATGCTTGCCAAGTCCTTTTCAGACTTGCAGTTTCCGTTGATAGCCAAGGGAAGTGGATGCGCTAAGGTTCAGGTTTTGGAACTGCTGATGGGTTTGTCTGAAAAGCCGGCCTTGGCGGGGGAGTCGCTGGGTGCCCAAGCGCTGTTCCCATTCATGATAAACAGAAGTGGGAGTAGAGGGATTCTCCTGGAAACGCTCACCCCTTAAGCATCCATGTGGAGCAGAATGGAACTGAATCGCCCCCAAACCCCGTTTGGTTTGCAGAAGTCAAAGAATCCGCACTGGGTGCTACTGAAGATATAGCCTTGGCCAGTCACCAGTCGCTGGGTGAAAGTTCCAGTCCCTAAATCAAGGACTACACTCTCATTGGCCAGGCAGCAGCCCCTACGGAGCTTTGGGTAACTTCTTGGTTTTGCAGTCTGCAGGCGAAGGGCACTGTAAATTACTCCCTTGCAGCCTGCCTCAGGTTGTAAAGGGGTGGCCATAGCCTGCCAGCCGTGGCTAAAGAACATCAAATTACAGCATCACGAGTGCTACTGTTGCCTCTGGTGGTCTCCCTGTCTAAACAGGACCACTTCACAGAGACCAGATCCACACGGGGAGCTTGTGCTGAAAGTGCATTTGCCGCTGCTTAGACTGAAGTATTCTTCCTTTACTCTTTCTTCTGACACCAGCTGATGGATGACTAATGAATCTGTTCATCCAAAAAGTGCACTCCCTTCTATCCATACTACTGACTTAACCTCCTCCCCCAAAGTCTGCATCTGTGTGTATCGTCAATAAACTTGTGTGCTTTGATTGGCAAAACGAAGACATGGTCCTTGTCGTTGAGTTTACAGTCTGCACAAAGAGAAAGACAAAAATGCACAATAAACGCCAGCTGACTGGGGGAGTCTGCTCCCTGACAGATGCACGCTTATCAGTGATCACAGGAGGTTGGGGCAGAAAGGGATTTCGGTGTTCAGAATAAACCTCAAGAGAGGCACTAGGGGTAGGGGTGACAGGCTAGGGGGTGGGGCGTGGAGGCTGGCAGAATTAAGTTGCAATGTTGAGAGAACTGGAGGAGACAATACCCTTGAAGCAGGCACCCCTGATAAAGGTATCTGTCTCCTTGACTGCCAGCCTGGGGAGGAAGGCCAGTGTCCTTGAGGTTTGTCTTGGCAGTCCTTGGTTGCGGGGTGAGGGTGTGGGGGTGGGGTGTTGGGGGGGGGGGTTAGGGGATGGATCTCTGTCATGCTTCCCTGCACATCTAGCACATAATTAGCACAATAAAGATTGCCTCTTGCCCAGCCTACCTGATGTAGTTCTACCTCTCCTGCGAAGCTGCTGTTAAACCCACTTCTTGCCCTCCTCCCTTCCTTGGGATGCCGGGCACTGCTTCCTGGCAGAGTGAGAGGGCTGGCAGCTGCTTCTTGTGGGGGAATTTCCTTTCTTTCCTAACTTCCCCTGTATAGTGGGTGGGACTCAGGAAGGGGATGGTGGAGTCCTCCATGAACTCCCCGGGGAGGGATAGCAGGGCAGATGCTCAGGATGCCTAGCACAATCCACTGATTGGCCTGGTCCAGGGATCCATCGATCCGGAGATATCTCCGCACCCTCCCTCCGAGGTCCTGGCACCCCTGAGAGGAAAGGAAGTGCCCTCGTGTGCCAAACCATGGATCCACTGGTCTGGTCTATTCATTCTTCCCCACCTTCCAGAACGTTTCCCGACCCCTCCCAGAGAGTCTTAGCTTCTGCCTCACCAAAGCCAGGTTCCTTATGTGTGCGATGTCTCAAGCAGTGGTCTCCTCTCTCAAAGCCATGACGCAGTCACTAAACATCTGCTTTCCTTGTGCGGTGCTGCTTCTGTGCCAGGTGCCCCCTCCTGGTCAGTCTCCCCGGGATACTGTGGTGCGTCACCGTGTCCTGGGGAACAGTGGTCTGTCTGCACAA
The DNA here is from genome assembly GCA_004363535.1 of Dasyprocta punctata. Taxonomy (NCBI): domain Eukaryota; kingdom Metazoa; phylum Chordata; class Mammalia; order Rodentia; family Dasyproctidae; genus Dasyprocta; species Dasyprocta punctata. The sequence continues at coordinate 23,939 of RJWM01027958.1, read as the reverse complement.
AGCCCTGCCTTCAGCTTCTTCTCTTCCACACAGAACATGGTTTTCTTCCCATTTCTTCTTCTCCCTTCCCCCAAGAGTTTTGCTTCCAGGTAAGTTAAGGGCTTTCCTGCTTGTACAGTGCGGCTCCTACTGCATGCTGTCCAGCAGGCCTGGAAGCTTGCCAGGTCCCCCAAACAACTCTGGGAAGTCCGCCGACCAAGAATGGAGCGCTGCATTTTCCCAGGCCCTGAGGGCTTGGATGGCCAGCAAATGACCTGTGGTCACTGCCACAACACACCCCCATCGAGGCTCACCCTGCTGGGGTGCCCTTGGCTGGCTCTGGGACCCCCATCTTGTTTTGCAACAGCTACCAAAGGGACCACCCTTCTCTCCCAGGTGAACTGCAGTCTGGCTGGACAATCTGTTTTTCAAAGGTTTCTCTGCAGACAGCTCCTGCATCCTCCTTTTCCAGGCCAGCCTACCTTGCCGGTGCTGTCTTCAGTGACACCGCATTGCTCAGCCTCTTTTAATCTTAGCACAGAGGCAGAGGCTGCTCTCCTTCCTCCTAGCTTGTGGCCCAAATTAGCATGCACCTCCATACTCCCCTGCACACTACTGAATTCCAATTTCCTGTTTGTGCACAGTTGTCCAGCATCTCTTGGGCACTTGACACTTCAAGGCCAGCCACGGCTGACTCCTAACTCAGGGAGGGCTTTGGAGGCTTCCTGCCCATCTCCTGAGCAGCTCTGTCACAGGGAAGCCTGCCAGCATTGAGGTGTCTCCACTGCGTGGTCTTAGCCCAAGTCAAAACCCTCCTGTCCATTTGCTAGCACTGCCCTCCCGAAAACACTGCCTCTTATCCCTTGACTGCTTGCGGTGGTGCCAAGGTGGGAGCCCACTTCCCTGCAGGTTCTGCCTCTGCAGGAGGCGTATGGGGGGGAGTGGGGAGCGTTGCTGCCACCCAGGCCCTGCTCAAGACCCGGAGAGGCCCTCAGCACTGGCAAGAGCGCTTGTTGCGTGGATCCTACAGGCGATGCAATGTAAATTAAGAACAGATGTGAACCGCAAATCGCCAAATTCACCTGTCTGCTGCAACTATCAGATAGCCTTTTCTGACATTCTCATGGCAAACATGGGACAAGATCATCCATGCTGGGTTTGTCACATTCCGTGGGGAGGTGCCCTGCCTTGAAACTGCTGCCCCAGCCTGAGCTGGCTCTTCTACAAGTCCGCGACTGGTGCCACAGACTGCTTTACAGTTCCACGGAGGGCCTTGGCTTTGCTTCTTGTTCATCTCATCAGCAGCTTTCCATTTGCTCCCTGAGAGTACTGGGTTCCACGCTAACTCCTGCACCCTTCCCAGCCTGCCTCCTCCCCTGGGGTTGCTGTAGTTTGAAGAAACTCTTCCACCCTCTCTCTGTAAGTGATTCAAGGTTACAGACATCTAGCTTCCCTGTGGGCCCGTTCAGTCTCAAACCCTGCATCCTTTCTGGAACCCTATATGTCACTCTCAAAGCAGTTTCCACCCCAACCAATTCCTTTGAAGTGCCACCCATGGGCCAGCACAGCCCTCACCAAGTCAATCTCTGTGCCTTGCCGCCACGAGATGCAAGGTGAGTAGCAGCGGGCAAGATTTGCTCCTACCTCCCTTCCAGAGGACGCTAATGGGTCCAAAATGCAGAAGGGTGTTGCACCAGAGCCCAGCAGAGGCCTGCCGATAGTGCCTCACTCCCTGCCTGTTACAGTTGCTGCATGTGTCTGCTCCAAGTCTGTTACATTCCTCCCCACTTTGCTCCTGGCCTCCTTTTCACCTGGAAGTTTAATTTTTCCCTGACTGATTCTGTTTATCTGTGGGTGGTTTAGGATGGCCTTCTCCATGCTCTGATTACTAAAAGAGCCTCCTTTTCAATTTCCCAGTTCTTTCACACCTTCCTATGTCAGGCTTGGTCTCACAGGTATGCTACTAGTTACTTTTGCGCAAGATAGACAATAGCCACGTGATTTGCCTTCCTTGCCCAAATGGGTGATCAGTGAGTCCAGCACCACTAATTGCATACTTTATTCTTGTGCTACTGTGGGACACATTGTGGCATCCTCATGCACCTAGGCCCAGTGTCCCTTCTGTGGCTCCTTGGCATTGAAGTCCCTCCCGAAGCACACTCTTCTCTCCCAGGAACATCTAGTTGACCTGAGGAGCCTCAGCTCACTGGATAACCTAAGGCAGGTGGCGCATGTGTTTGGAAGGGAGGGCTTTGCTGGTGCTTGTGAGCAGGTCTCTGCCCCAGGTACCTTCCCAGGACGTAATCCAGCCCACAGGAAGCTTGGGAACCCTCACCCTGACAATTTGAGCACCATGAGAAATGACCTTGCTCTCTTTCCTCTTCCAAATTACTAAATATGTGCAGGACAGAACCAAGTTTACAATATTGTGTCTTATGTCTTCTACGGCTTGTGTCTAGATGTCACCCCCAAGGCTCATACAGTCACACATGGGGCTTTTTCATAAGCGGATGAATCTATAGTGTATGACTGATTCATGGTGCACTGCTAGAATTACGGGTGCTTGAATTAAGGGTGGGTAAATACTAAATCAGTTCACCGATTGATTTGGCACCCCTTTATCCTGGTATCCTGGATACAGTATAAGGGACAGAAAGAAGCTTGTCTTGTCACTTGCTTGTTTGGATACTTTGTATCTACCATGAACTGTCTCTCCTCTACCACCCTGCCTTGGAGCCAGCCAACCAGGTGCTGAAAGCTCTGCAAACTGTGAGCTAAATAAATGTTTTCCCCTTTAACGTCATATGTTGGGTATTTTCTTTCAGCAACAAGAGGAAAGTAACTAAGACACAATTTAATACCAGAGAAGTGGCATCATTTGCTGTGACTATACCTGACTACGTGGTTCAGAAGCCTTTGGGAATGGCTTATGTGAAGAGCTCAGAAATATTCAGAGATGCTGAGTCAAAAAGTAGAGTTGGAATGCCTTAGGCTGTACTTGATGAGAGAGTCTGGTCAGAGCTGAGATGGCCAGAAGGCTGGCAGAAATTCTGCTGACAGAGACCAGGCTCGGGAGGTTTCTGTTGGGAAGAAGAACTCCATTGGCCATTGGACTCCAGACCATGTGGGTTAAGCCTTGGCAGATAGTTTGTCTGCATTTTGCTCATGTCCGAAGACTCTGCCTGAGACTGAGATTAAGGGCAGTGGCCTATTAATCTTTCAGAAAAAAATTTCAAGGCAATCTAATGTCCAGGCAGTGGCATGGCTACCGTTGGGGGATTTTAGTCAGATGTATATTGAGGGTCAAGAGCAGAGAGTCCAGCAGAATGATTTAAAGTATTTTGAGTTTGGCCAGAAAGGAAGCTCCAGTAGAGTTGTGGACTACAAAGACAGAGCAGAAGACATCTTGATTGCTGAAAATGAATGAGGAAATAGAAAAGATGGCCTGAGGGCATCACAAGAAGCAGCAGCACTCCATCCTTTGCAGCCTCAAAATTGCAAAAGTGAAAGACTGCTTTGAAAAGAGCCTCAGAGCTCCGTGTTTCAGAATGGCAGTGGCCTAGAGAATTTGTTCCCGAAGACTGGATTCAGAGTGCTCAATGGTCCCAGCGCTTGACCTCTATGGCCAAGAGGGAGGAAAGCCTGGCTACTGCTCCAGTTGGCAGTAGACCTTGGCATCATCCACGTGGTGCTAGTTTTAGGTGCATGGAAAATGCAAAAGTTGTGGGATTAGGAAGACTTCCACCTAGATTTCAGAAGAAATGGGAGTTCAGGCAATGTGCCCTGAGAGGGTAGTGTATAAAGTGGTGAATATGAAGCTGAAGGTGCATTGGAGACCCCAGAAATTTGGAGAAACCGGGAATATGGATAGTCTGAGGTGAACTGCAAGGAGGGAGTAGAGCCAGCCCAAGAGAGAAGCTGTGGGAACTACAACCACTGGCAGTACCATAGAGGCAGAATTACCCAAGCCCTTTAGAGTTCGCATCTTTCCACAGTTTGCCAGCGATGCTGGACATGGAAATATGGGACTTAGTATTTGCCCTGCTGGATTTTGGTCTTGCTTTATTCCCATTTCTTTCTGTCCCCCAAGTTGTATCTTTTGGAATGGAAATGTCTAGGTTGTGCCATTGAAAGTTGGAAGTGTTTAACTTTCTTTTTGTTTATCTAGGAGCTCACAGTTAAGAGTTTGCTTTAAATCTCAGAGGAGGCTTTGAATTTAGAATCTTCAGCAATGCTGAATTGTTGGGATTTTGGCAACTCTTGGAGATGGACTAAATGCCTTTTGCATAAAGGGATGTGCATAAATCTTGGGGGCGTCAGGGGCAGATTGTTATGGCTTGTGTCTAGATGTTCTCCCAAGGCCTCATGCAGTCACAGGTGGGGATTTTTCAGTGGTGGCTGAATTTAGAGTGTGTGATTGATTCATGGTGCAGTGCTAGGATTAAGAGTGGGTGATTTCTGAATCAGTCCACTGATTGGTTTGGTACCACTCCAATCCTGGTAGCCTGTTTACACTGTAAGAGACTGAAAGAGGCTTGTCTTGTTTCTTGCTTGCTTGCTTTTGCTATCTTCTAGTTGCCATGAACTGGTTCTCGTCCAGTTTCCCCTCTGCCAAGTCACCTTGCCTTGGAGCCAGTTGATTATGGACTGAAACCCCTACAAACTATAAGCTAAATAAACTTTCCCCCCTTTAACTTTGGGTGTCTGGTATTTTGTCGCAGCAGTGATAGAAAAGTAACTAACACAACTGCTATATATGCTACGACATGATGTACTAGCACGTCTGATTATACATTTCCTAATGGAATGTAGAATGTGTGTGTGGAATGATTCCTATGAAGGGCATAGAATTTTGGAAGTTCTGTTGCCTTAGCAAGTGAAAAAGTCAAAACGCACCTGTCTTTTTCTCTTCTTTGTGCCTCTCATTAGTACGTTTTTGCAGTACCTAATGATTTACATTCATTGTGGAGAATTGGTGCATGTATGTAACACATCTCAATTCTTTTATTTTTCACCTTCCCTTCCACCCTCCCCTTTTATGCCAGCATCGGATTCATTTATTTGTTATATGTTATTATAAAATTAATTGTGATACACACAGATTAACAAACAAAATAATAGATCAGAAAACATGAAAAACACAAAGTACAATTATGTTAAATCCATGCACACTATTAGATACATCGTCCATGCTGGATTACAGTAACGCTTTCTCTCTCTCTTTTTTCCATTATCTGTCTTTTACATTGCACCGTATTTATGTACTACATTTCTCATATAAGAGAAACCACATAATACTTAAGCTCGTTTGTCTGATTTACTTACCATTATGTGCATTTATTTTCCTAAAAATGACTCAAGTTTATATTACTTTATGGCAGAGTAACACTCCATTGTGTATAAATTCTACATTTCCTTTACCCATTGATCTGTTGATGGACACATAGGCTGCTTCCAAGTTTTAGACATTATGAACTGTGCTACTATAAACACAGGTATATATACATCACATGATATGATGTTTTTAACCCTTTGGGGAAGATACGTAGAAGCAGAAGAACTGGGGAAAGCGGAATTTTTATTTTCAGTCTTTGAGGAATCTTCATGCTGATTTCCACAGTGATTGTACCAGTTCTCATTCCCACCAACAATGCAGCAGCACCCCACCCTCCCCCAGCAGCCTTACTAGCATTAGTTATTGGTTGATTCCTTGATGATAGCCATTCTTTCTGGAATGAGGTGTCGTCTAAGTGTTGTTTTAATTTTTATTTATCAAATGACCAATGATGTTGAACATTTTTTTTCATGTATTTATTGACTATTTGTACTTCTTTACCTGAGAAGTGTCTATTCACTACAGATACCCGCTTTTTATTGGGTCTTTAAGTTTGGGAAAGTCTGATCTTTTTCTAGTTCTTTATATATTGTAGATACAAGTCCTTTGTCTGAGGAGTAGCTGGCAAAATTTTTTCCCATTCCAAAACTTGTCTCTTCCCTCTGTTGCTTTACTTTGCTGTGCAGAAGTTTTTAATTTGATGTGATTGTATTTGCTGAGTGTCAATACTATTCCTTGTGCAACCGGGGTTATTTTTAGAAAGTCTTTGCCTACACCTATGTCTTCAAGAGTTTTACCTGTTTCCTCTTCCTGCAGATTAAATGTTTCAGTTCTAATGTTTAGAGCTTTGACCCATTTTTATTTTATTTTCGTGCATGGTGAAAAACATGAGTCTCTCTCATCTTTGGCATGTGGACAGCTTGTTTTTTCATCACCGTTTGTTAGAGGCTATCTTTGCTCCAGTGAAAGGATTTGGTCCATTTGTCAAACACAATGTAGGTGAGTGTGCCCGGTGTTGTATCTGCATCCTCTATTCTGTTTCATTGACCTAAAAGTCTTTTTTTTTTCTTTTGCCAGCACCATGTTGTTTTAGGAGTGTAGCTTTGTAGTATAACTTGAAGTCCAAGATTGTAATATCCTATGCCTTGTCCTTACTGCCCAGAATTGCTTTTCTTATTCTAGGTCTCTTCAGGTTCCATATGAATTTCAAGATAGCTTTCTCTGGTTCTGTGATGAATGCTATTGGCATTTCAATTGGCACTGCATTAAATCTGTATAACAGTTTTGGAAACATAGCCATTTTTACCACATTGGTTTTAGTTATCCAGGAAGAGGGGTTATCTTTCCATTTTCTGATATCTTCTTCAATCTCCTTTCTCAGAGTACTATAGTTTTCATTGTAGAGGACTTTCACTTCCTTGGTTACATTAATACCCACATATTTAATTTTTCTTGATGATATTCTGAAAGATTTTGTTTCCCTCATTTGTCTCTCAGTGAGATTGTTATTGTGTACAGGAATGCTGTTGATCTTTGAGTGCTGACTTTGTATCCTGCTATGCCACTGAATTTGGTTATTAACTCTAGAAATCATTTTTGTGGAGGTTTTGGAGTCTTCTACGGAAAGATCATGTCATCTGAAAATAATGATATTTTAACTTCTTCCTCTCATATCTATATCACTTTTATTTTTTCTCTTCTCTAATTGCTGTGGCTAATGTTTTGAGATCTATCTTGAACAGGGGTATTAAAAGTGAATGTCCTTGTCTTGTTCCTGATGTTAGAAGGAAAGCTTTCAGCTTCTCTCCATTTAGTACCGTATAACATTGGCCATTGTTTTGTCAAAGCTGGCTTTTATCAGATTGACATAAAGACTTTCTATTCCTATTTTATCCAGGTTTTTTTTTTAATCATGAATGGATGTTGAATTTTGTCAAATAAGAAATCTGCAATTACATTAAGATAATCCAACCAATATGTACTAAATGTTACAGCTATTTCTCTGCTCAAAATAATTCAACAGTAATTTTACAGAATCAATTATAAAAAGATTAACAAAGCTTTATTGTTATACTCGTAAAAGCATAGGGTTTGGGACTGGGAGATTACAAGAGGAAAACTTTGAAACCTTAAAATCTATGATATAATAAGAAGGCCATAAAAGTGTTACAAGGGATCTTATTGGGGAGTAGAAGGATGCTTATAGGATTCGGTAAAGCTAAGGGAAACACTGATGAGCAATAGAAGCTAAAATAAAAAGAGGGAGAGAAAAGATTACATAAAAAGTAAAAATAAGAGAAAAATAGTTAAATGGAGAAAAATTAAAAGGGAGAAGAGGACAAATAAAGGAAAGATACAGTATAATGCTATTCATGTAATTCAAATAATCTGAAACAATACTATGAGTCCTCCTTTATTCAGCCATGTTGACTAGGCTGGTGCAAGTACTGTAGAAATCAGTGTGAAGATTCCTCAGAAAACTAGGATTAGTGGTCCCATTTGACCCAGCTATTTCCCTTCTGAGTATCTTCCCAGAAGAATTAAAAGCATCATACTACAGTGATATATGCACACCCATGTTTATTGCGGCACAGTCTGTAATAGCTAAATCTTGGAAGCAACACAAATGCCCATCAGTCAATGAATGAATAAAAGGGATGTGTTTTTTAAAGTATAGTGGAGTATTACTCAGCCATAAAGAAAGACAAAATTGAGACGTTATGGCTAAATGGATGGACCCTGAGACCATAATCATAAGCGAAATAAATTGGACACACATGCATAAATATCTTATTATATTTCTGGTGTGCCGAACTGAAAATGTAAATAAGAATGTAAATGTCCAACTCATATTGTGAAATAGCAAGAAGCTGTTCAAAAGTAGAAATATGGAGCGGCAGAGGGGAAGGAAAGATGGGGTAAAAGAAGTGGGAGAGGAGAAGGTAAATAAGGAAGGGAAGGGGAGAAGGAAGGAAGGGAAAGAAAAAATGAGAACAGAATGATAAAATGAAAACCCAGTTCTGTGAGCAGGGAGGGATAGGGGGTTTTAAAAGAGGTAATGGGAATAAGGAATAAAAAGATGAATCAATATATATCATGCACAGATATAAACTGAATGTGGTTATCATGTATACCTAAATTGTAGCAATAAACTTAAATAAAAATATAAAAAACAATACTGTATATTATTTTGGATACACTTATTTATAGAAAAATTTAAAATGTGCACTGAAGGTTGTGTATCGATTTTGAAGTATCAATTGTCTTTGGGAAGGGATGGAGGAAAATGTGACTCCAGAATCATATATAGTTTAATTTTATCTATTAAGAAAATGATTTTAAATAAATACAACAAAATGTTAACATTTGGTCTTGGTTATGAATGATGCACACAAAGATCCTCACTATTTTTTCTGTATTAGTCCTTTAGTGACAACACAATAGCCATTGAGAATAGGAATGGGAGAGGAAGAATAGTAATATAAATCAAGGTCTTTGCAAGTATACCTTTGCATTTTTAAAGATAACTGCAAGAACAAAACTGTTAACATTTTGGATCAGAGATGTTTTGTGAACTGTAGTTTCTCTAGTCAAAAGAAGTCAGTGGCACCCTTACCCACATTGTGACAATCAAGCCACAAGAAACCAGTAGCAAAAAAACAAAAAACAAAAAACAAACAAAACAAAACAAACAAACAAAAAGCACTTACAGAAGCTGGCAAATGTTCCACAAAGGACAAAATCTCTCCCAGTTGAGAACCACTGCATTAGACAGAGCTAAAATCAAAAGAGACAAGAAAAATTCCCACTTTAGAGAGTGCTGCTGAGTCTTGGGAAGAGAAAGAAGGAAAAATTTTCATCATAAACTGTGTATTTATTGCTGTGTTGTTATGTATGCATTGTGATAAATAGTAACATTTAAAAAGTTAATGAGGTGGAATCAATGAAAGAAAGAAGAGTCAATAATGACAGGTTCTAGCATGTGTAACTGGAAGGATGTGAGTTGTGTTTACTGAGACAGGAAATACAGGATGAGAAACAGTTTTGAAGTAGTATAAGGAAATGATGATTATAATTTCAAATATGTTGAGCATTAAATATCTGTGGGCATCAAATAAGTTAATGCTGAACTCACGGAACAAGGCCTGATCAGAGAATAAGTTATATGTTTTTAAAATCTTTTTTATGAACCTGAGCACGGTGGGACACACCTTTAATTCCAACACTTGGGAGGCTGAGGGAGGAGGATAATTGCTGTGAGTTTGAGACCATCCAGGGCTAGATAATGAGTTCAAACTTAGCCTGAACTACATAGTGAGACCCTGTCTCAAAAAACCAAACCAAACCAATTAAAATAGAGTAAAATCTTTTTTGTGATTATATATTTGCAACATAGAATAATTACATTCATCTTGGGGAACTGGTACACATATATACCACATATTGATTGTTTTTATCCTCACTTCTTCCTTTCTCCTCCCTTTTCCCCTGTATTCCCTTTCCAACACTGCAATGTATCCCCCTCAAAATGTTCCCTCTCGCTTCAAACACATGTATCCCATTGTTTCTGAAGCAGTTCTGGAAGTCCTCCTTCACAAGTGTTTTTATGAGGCGGGCTAAAATGCTTCTACTGCATGCCACCAAATGGAAAGACAGTCTGGTAAAAATATTATAGTGTGTTTTAATACAACTTGTACAACAGATCTGCACCATGCATCTTCTAGCTGTTTCCCAATGTCAAAATTACCGTGGAAGGTAAATGTTTTGAATCCATTAAGGACACTGAGGCAGTCATGACTGTGCAAATAAAGACACTCATGAAAGAGGACTTCCAGAATTGCTTCAGAAAGTGATGAAAATAATGGGATAAGCATGTTTGAAGTGAGACCAAGTATTTTGGGGGGGTTAATGGCAGTGCATCTTTATTGTAATAAATTTTCCAAAATTTAAACTTTTGGATAGCATCTTTGTATAAACCTGTGAGTCATTAAGACATAGGCGGTAATTGAAACCATGGTAATATATCTAATTCCTATTAAAAAAAAAAGAGACCAAAAAACAGAACCCTAAGGAATGGTGATACTGGGTATATAATATTCCAGTCTTTTTCCTACATTTGAATTTTAAATGAATTGGATCTATACTGTCAATACTGCTTAGCATATTTTTAAAACAGAATTTATCTTTGCAAAAATAACGCACATTTATTGAACCTATTTCAAAAATATGTGGAGCAACATAAACTCCTGTTCAGAACCAGAATTGCATCTTGAAATGCAGGATGATCAAATTGTGTAGACACTGAGCAGTATTTATGTGTCAAACAGATGGAGATTTAAAGTAAACAAAATGAATTATCCCTATGCTCATAGAGCTTATCATCTATTAGGCAATAGTCAAAGGAAATAGGAAATATAATGGAATGTGATGAGTGCTACAATAATTAATACTGTAAAACCATTTTAACTAAAGATGCAGTGAAATGTGATTTAAGAATCTTTATTGTCATCCATTTTTCTCTTAATAGGCATGAACTCAGTTACAAGAAAAGAAGGAGAAACTTGAGACATTTCTAGGTAAGCTGATTCACCTTAAGAATATACTCTTAAGGAAATAAATCAGACATGCATGTGCAAATACTGCATTGTTTCTGTGGTGTGAAAAAGCAAAAGTACAAATAAGGACCAAAATGTATAATAGGTATTGGGAAATTGGAAGAAAATTTTCAAATGGGAAGGGTAACAAGGGAGAGGGGTAGGGGAAAGGAAGAAACGGAGCCGAAAAAGTGAATAGAAGGAAAAGATGGAAACAAACCTTTTGTTAAATAAGGATGGGAAGAGGAGCTGAAGGGAGGGGAGGAGAATGGGAAAATAAGAAGAAAGATAGATCATATACAGATACAAATTCCCTATGATGAATGTTAATCATTATGTATATCTAAAATGTACCAATAAAATTAAAATTAAAATTAAATAAATAATTAAAACAAATCATCAGACATCTGACAGCTTTCAAATTTCACGGTGTGTAGCAAAACGTGTTAAGCTCTTCTCTGATGGGTATATTATCACAATACCCATGTTGCCTGGGAATAATTTATTTTTTCATGGTTTCCCAAACAAACATAAAATTATGTAATGCTTCTCTGAGATTCCACTTAGCAGACGTATTCTACAAGATTGAGTCCTGCCTAGGAGAAGTAATGTTAACCTGCAGCTCACCACTGATTTACAAAAGGCAGCCTGTTACTGCATGTGCTTGGATGAAAGCACAGATATAAATAATCATGCAAAGCTAGCAATAATTTTGCAGTATTCTGTTGGTGACATCACGAAAGAAGAGCTGATGATACTGGTGTCTTTGCTTGGATGAATGCATGGGTTAGATATCTACAATGCTGTGATGGAGGTTATTTTTGTCACAAGACATAAGACCAGAAAAAGTGGTTTTAATTACTAATGATGTGGTACCTTGCATGCTAGAGGCAGAATCTAGTTTCATACAATTCTTGGTTAAAGAAGCAAAGCATCCATTCATTCAGTTTCATTGTATTATATAACAAGATGCTCTTTGTGCCAGGGAAAGTGGCCAAAAATTAGACGATATTCGCAAAGATATCACAAAAATGTTGAATTACTTCATGGCTCATGCTCTTGATTTACAACAGTTTCAAGCAGTTATTGGTGAGGTTCAGGCATGGTACAATGCTTTAGTTATGTACAATAACGTCAGTGGTTGTTCAGAGGATGAGTCCTGGAGAGATTTGTAGCCTGCTTGAAAGAAGTTAGTCTGTTTATGAATAAAAAGGGGCAGGAATATCCCCAGCTCACTAATATGGCCTCACGTAAGTATCTAATTTTTTAAATCAGATTTTACACTATACTTCAGTGTACTGAAGAAAAAACTACAAGGTGTAGGGAAAATGGCAGAAAGAATGTTTCGTGATATCAAAACATTTGAGAGAAAGCTGCAGGTTTTTGAAAGAGACCTTGAACTATTTTCCAAATCTAGAAATGCGTTTACAAAATTCTACATTTGCAGACAATCCTACAAGCCATCAGGAAATCTACAAGCAACTATTTGGCATTGTAGCAGTTGCAATGGAGAATTTTAGTAACAGATTTTTTACAGTTTTGTAAGATACAAACTTTTCTTACTTCTTTAGATAAAGTCAAATTTGAAAAACTTGATCTTTCCTTCTTACTCTGGTTGGAAGTTGGAAATCTGGAAATGGAGCTATTGGAATTTCAAGGAAGTTCTATCTGGAAAAAATAAATTATATGCAACACTAGAAAAGTTGGAGTACAAAGGTATGACAAAGGACACATGGTTGGCAGTTCTGAAAATGAAATCCTTAAAATGTTGAACTCTCTGCCAAATAATTTTAAGTCACAAAAAGCACTCAGGATAGCTTTTTCTTACATTATTTGTCTAATTTTATGCTTGTGAGCAGCTGTTTTCAGCTTTGAATTGTATCAAATCTGATATAAGAAGCAGACTAACAGATTCCCTGAGTGCTACGTGTGTTTCTCTCAAACTAAGGAGTAGGAGCCAAGGTTTAACAAATTATCAGCATGTATACAACAGCAAAGATCTCATTAAATGTGCAAAAGCACACCAAATGAAAACTTTAACCTTTCAAAAAAAGTTGTATCACTGAAAGCTCTGTTGTACTTCTCTTTTAAGTCAAAAGATGTTAATGTATCAGACTTTTTTTCTAAATTAAAATCTCAGTATTCGGGTTTAATCTCAGTGTTGGCACCTTGCAATAAATAAGTGGGTTTTGGGTAGCAGCCTGGGCACTCAGCCTCTACAAGGTTCACCAACACTGACCTAAGGGAAGTGTTCATCTGAGAGGAATTTAATGGAGAGATAGAGGCGATGTTATGGCTTGTGTCTAGATGTCCCCCAAAGCCTCATGCAGCCATAGATGGGGTTTTTTCAGAAGTGGCTAAAACTAGAGTGTGTGACTGCTTCATGGTGCTAGGATTAAGGGTGAGGGATTACTATATCAGTCCACTGATTGCCAAATAGCATTGTTTTAATCCAGGTAGCCTGGATACAACATAACGGATAGAAAGAGGCTTGTCTTGTCTCTTGTTTACTTTGCTATATTTTGCCCATCATGAACTGTTTCTCCTCTGCCACCCTGCCTTGGAGACAGCTGACTATAGACCAAAACTTCTATAAACTGTGAGTTAAATAAATCTTTCCCAGTTTAACTTCAAGTGTCAGGTATTTTGTATCAGCAATGAAAAAAAACTGTGTGTCCAATTTATTTCACTTATGATTATGGTCTCAGGGTCCATCCATTTAGCCATAACGTCTCAATTTTGTCTTTCTTTATGGCTGAGTAATACTCCACTATACTTTAAAAAACACATCCCTTTTATTCATTCATTGACTGATGGGCATTTGTGTTGCTTCCAAGATTTAGCTATTACAGACTGTGCCGCAATAAACATGGGTGTGCATATATCACTGTAGTATGATGCTTTTAATTCTTCTGGGAAGATACTCAGAAGGGAAATAGCTGGGTCAAATGGGACCACTAATCCTAGTTTTCTGAGGAATCTTCACACTGATTTCTACAGTACTTGCACCAGCCTAGTCAACATGGCTGAATAAAGGAGGACTCATAGTATTGTTTCAGATTATTTGAATTACATGAATAGCATTATACTGTATCTTTCCTTTATTTGTCCTCTTCTCCCTTTTAATTTTTCTCCATTTAACTATTTTTCTCTTATTTTTACTTTTTATGTAATCTTTTCTCTCCCTCTTTTTATTTTAGCTTCTATTGCTCATCAGTGTTTCCCTTAGCTTTACCGAATCCTATAAGCATCCTTCTACTCCCCAATAAGATCCCTTGTAACACTTTTATGGCCTTCTTATTATATCATAGATTTTAAGGTTTCAAAGTTTTCCTCTTGTAATCTCCCAGTCCCAAACCCTATGCTTTTACGAGTATAACAATAAAGCTTTGTTAATCTTTTTATAATTGATTCTGTAAAATTACTGTTGAATTATTTTGAGCAGAGAAATAGCTGTAACATTTAGTACATATTGGTTGGATTATCTTAATGTAATTGCAGATTTCTTATTTGACAAAATTCAACATCCATTCATGATTAAAAAAAAAACCTGGATAAAATAGGAATAGAAAGTCTTTATGTCAATCTGATAAAAGCCAGCTTTGACAAAACAATGGCCAATGTTATACGGTACTAAATGGAGAGAAGCTGAAAGCTTTCCTTCTAACATCAGGAACAAGACAAGGACATTCACTTTTAATACCCCTGTTCAAGATAGATCTCAAAACATTAGCCACAGCAATTAGAGAAGAGAAAAAATAAAAGTGATATAGATATGAGAGGAAGAAGTTAAAATATCATTATTTTCAGATGACATGATCTTTCCGTAGAAGACTCCAAAACCTCCACAAAAATGATTTCTAGAGTTAATAACCAAATTCAGTGGCATAGCAGGATACAAAGTCAGCACTCAAAGATCAACAGCATTCCTGTACACAATAACAATCTCACTGAGAGACAAATGAGGGAAACAAAATCTTTCAGAATATCATCAAGAAAAATTAAATATGTGGGTATTAATGTAACCAAGGAAGTGAAAGTCCTCTACAATGAAAACTATAGTACTCTGAGAAAGGAGATTGAAGAAGATATCAGAAAATGGAAAGATAACCCCTCTTCCTGGATAACTAAAACCAATGTGGTAAAAATGGCTATGTTTCCAAAACTGTTATACAGATTTAATGCAGTGCCAATTGAAATGCCAATAGCATTCATCACAGAACCAGAGAAAGCTATCTTGAAATTCATATGGAACCTGAAGAGACCTAGAATAAGAAAAGCAATTCTGGGCAGTAAGGACAAGGCATAGGATATTACAATCTTGGACTTCAAGTTATACTACAAAGCTACACTCCTAAAACAACATGGTGCTGGCAAAAGAAAAAAAAAAGACTTTTAGGTCAATGAAACAGAATAGAGGATGCAGATACAACACCGGGCACACTCACCTACATTGTGTTTGACAAATGGACCAAATCCTTTCACTGGAGCAAAGATAGCCTCTAACAAACGGTGATGAAAAAACAAGCTGTCCACATGCCAAAGATGAGAGAGACTCATGTTTTTCACCATGCACGAAAATAAAATAAAAATGGGTCAAAGCTCTAAACATTAGAACTGAAACATTTAATCTGCAGGAAGAGGAAACAGGTAAAACTCTTGAAGACATAGGTGTAGGCAAAGACTTTCTAAAAATAACCCCGGTTGCACAAGGAATAGTATTGACACTCAGCAAATACAATCACATCAAATTAAAAACTTCTGCACAGCAAAGTAAAGCAACAGAGGGAAGAGACAAGTTTTGGAATGGGAAAAAATTTTGCCAGCTACTCCTCAGACAAAGGACTTGTATCTACAATATATAAAGAACTAGAAAAAGATCAGACTTTCCCAAACTTAAAGACCCAATAAAAAGCGGGTATCTGTAGTGAATAGACACTTCTCAGGTAAAGAAGTACAAATAGTCAATAAATACATGAAAAAAAATGTTCAACATCATTGGTCATTTGATAAATAAAAATTAAAACAACACTTAGACGACACCTCATTCCAGAAAGAATGGCTATCATCAAGGAATCAACCAATAACTAATGCTAGTAAGGCTGCTGGGGGAGGGTGGGGTGCTGCTGCATTGTTGGTGGGAATGAGAACTGGTACAATCACTGTGGAAATCAGCATGAAGATTCCTCAAAGACTGAAAATAAAAATTCCGCTTTCCCCAGTTCTTCTGCTTCTACGTATCTTCCCCAAAGGGTTAAAAACATCATATCATGTGATGTATATATACCTGTGTTTATAGTAGCACAGTTCATAATGTCTAAAACTTGGAAGCAGCCTATGTGTCCATCAACAGATCAATGGGTAAAGGAAATGTAGAATTTATACACAATGGAGTGTTACTCTGCCATAAAGTAATATAAACTTGAGTCATTTTTAGGAAAATAAATGCACATAATGGTAAGTAAATCAGACAAACGAGCTTAAGTATTATGTGGTTTCTCTTATATGAGAAATGTAGTACATAAATACGGTGCAATGTAAAAGACAGATAATGGAAAAAAGAGAGAGAGAAAGCGTTACTGTAATCCAGCATGGACGATGTATCTAATAGTGTGCATGGATTTAACATAATTGTACTTTGTGTTTTTCATGTTTTCTGATCTATTATTTTGTTTGTTAATCTGTGTGTATCACAATTAATTTTATAATAACATATAACAAATAAATGAATCCGATGCTGGCATAAAAGGGGAGGGTGGAAGGGAAGGTGAAAAATAAAAGAATTGAGATGTGTTACATACATGCACCAATTCTCCACAATGAATGTAAATCATTAGGTACTGCAAAAACGTACTAATGAGAGGCACAAAGAAGAGAAAAAGACAGGTGCGTTTTGACTTTTTCACTTGCTAAGGCAACAGAACTTCCAAAATTCTATGCCCTTCATAGGAATCATTCCACACACACATTCTACATTCCATTAGGAAATGTATAATCAGACGTGCTAGTACATCATGTCGTAGCATATATAGCAGTTGTGTTAGTTACTTTTCTATCACTGCTGCGACAAAATACCAGACACCCAAAGTTAAAGGGGGGAAAGTTTATTTAGCTTATAGTTTGTAGGGGTTTCAGTCCATAATCAACTGGCTCCAAGGCAAGGTGACTTGGCAGAGGGGAAACTGGACGAGAACCAGTTCATGGCAACTAGAAGATAGCAAAAGCAAGCAAGCAAGAAACAAGACAAGCCTCTTTCAGTCTCTTACAGTGTAAACAGGCTACCAGGATTGGAGTGGTACCAAACCAATCAGTGGACTGATTCAGAAATCACCCACTCTTAATCCTAGCACTGCACCATGAATCAATCACACACTCTAAATTCAGCCACCACTGAAAAATCCCCACCTGTGACTGCATGAGGCCTTGGGAGAACATCTAGACACAAGCCATAACAATCTGCCCCTGACGCCCCCAAGATTTATGCACATCCCTTTATGCAAAAGGCATTTAGTCCATCTCCAAGAGTTGCCAAAATCCCAACAATTCAGCATTGCTGAAGATTCTAAATTCAAAGCCTCCTCTGAGATTTAAAGCAAACTCTTAACTGTGAGCTCCTAGATAAACAAAAAGAAAGTTAAACACTTCCAACTTTCAATGGCACAACCTAGACATTTCCATTCCAAAAGATACAACTTGGGGGACAGAAAGAAATGGGAATAAAGCAAGACCAAAATCCAGCAGGGCAAATACTAAGTCCCATATTTCCATGTCCAGCATCGCTGGCAAACTGTGGAAAGATGCGAACTCTAAAGGGCTTGGGTAATTCTGCCTCTATGGTACTGCCAGTGGTTGTAGTTCCCACAGCTTCTCTCTTGGGCTGGCTCTACTCCCTCCTTGCAGTTCACCTCAGACTATCCATATTCCCGGTTTCTCCAAATTTCTGGGGTCTCCAATGCACCTTCAGCTTCATATTCACCACTTTATACACTACCCTCTCAGGGCACATTGCCTGAACTCCCATTTCTTCTGAAATCTAGGTGGAAGTCTTCCTAATCCCACAACTTTTGCATTTTCCATGCACCTAAAACTAGCACCACGTGGATGATGCCAAGGTCTACTGCCAACTGGAGCAGTAGCCAGGCTTTCCTCCCTCTTGGCCATAGAGGTCAAGCGCTGGGACCATTGAGCACTCTGAATCCAGTCTTCGGGAACAAATTCTCTAGGCCACTGCCATTCTGAAACACGGAGCTCTGAGGCTCTTTTCAAAGCAGTCTTTCACTTTTGCAATTTTGAGGCTGCAAAGGATGGAGTGCTGCTGCTTCTTGTGATGCCCTCAGGCCATCTTTTCTATTTCCTCATTCATTTTCAGCAATCAAGATGTCTTCTGCTCTGTCTTTGTAGTCCACAACTCTACTGGAGCTTCCTTTCTGGCCAAACTCAAAATACTTTAAATCATTCTGCTGGACTCTCTGCTCTTGACCCTCAATATACATCTGACTAAAATCCCCCAACGGTAGCCATGCCACTGCCTGGACATTAGATTGCCTTGAAATTTTTTTCTGAAAGATTAATAGGCCACTGCCCTTAATCTCAGTCTCAGGCAGAGTCTTCGGACATGAGCAAAATGCAGACAAACTATCTGCCAAGGCTTAACCCACATGGTCTGGAGTCCAATGGCCAATGGAGTTCTTCTTCCCAACAGAAACCTCCCGAGCCTGGTCTCTGTCAGCAGAATTTCTGCCAGCCTTCTGGCCATCTCAGCTCTGACCAGACTCTCTCATCAAGTACAGCCTAAGGCATTCCAACTCTACTTTTTGACTCAGCATCTCTGAATATTTCTGAGCTCTTCACATAAGCCATTCCCAAAGGCTTCTGAACCACGTAGTCAGGTATAGTCACAGCAAATGATGCCACTTCTCTGGTATTAAATTGTGTCTTAGTTACTTTCCTCTTGTTGCTGAAAGAAAATACCCAACATATGACGTTAAAGGGGAAAACATTTATTTAGCTCACAGTTTGCAGAGCTTTCAGCACCTGGTTGGCTGGCTCCAAGGCAGGGTGGTAGAGGAGAGACAGTTCATGGTAGATACAAAGTATCCAAACAAGCAAGTGACAAGACAAGCTTCTTTCTGTCCCTTATACTGTATCCAGGATACCAGGATAAAGGGGTGCCAAATCAATCGGTGAACTGATTTAGTATTTACCCACCCTTAATTCAAGCACCCGTAATTCTAGCAGTGCACCATGAATCAGTCATACACTATAGATTCATCCGCTTATGAAAAAGCCCCATGTGTGACTGTATGAGCCTTGGGGGTGACATCTAGACACAAGCCGTAGAAGACATAAGACACAATATTGTAAACTTGGTTCTGTCCTGCACATATTTAGTAATTTGGAAGAGGAAAGAGAGCAAGGTCATTTCTCATGGTGCTCAAATTGTCAGGGTGAGGGTTCCCAAGCTTCCTGTGGGCTGGATTACGTCCTGGGAAGGTACCTGGGGCAGAGACCTGCTCACAAGCACCAGCAAAGCCCTCCCTTCCAAACACATGCGCCACCTGCCTTAGGTTATCCAGTGAGCTGAGGCTCCTCAGGTCAACTAGATGTTCCTGGGAGAGAAGAGTGTGCTTCGGGAGGGACTTCAATGCCAAGGAGCCACAGAAGGGACACTGGGCCTAGGTGCATGAGGATGCCACAATGTGTCCCACAGTAGCACAAGAATAAAGTATGCAATTAGTGGTGCTGGACTCACTGATCACCCATTTGGGCAAGGAAGGCAAATCACGTGGCTATTGTCTATCTTGCGCAAAAGTAACTAGTAGCATACCTGTGAGACCAAGCCTGACATAGGAAGGTGTGAAAGAACTGGGAAATTGAAAAGGAGGCTCTTTTAGTAATCAGAGCATGGAGAAGGCCATCCTAAACCACCCACAGATAAACAGAATCAGTCAGGGAAAAATTAAACTTCCAGGTGAAAAGGAGGCCAGGAGCAAAGTGGGGAGGAATGTAACAGACTTGGAGCAGACACATGCAGCAACTGTAACAGGCAGGGAGTGAGGCACTATCGGCAGGCCTCTGCTGGGCTCTGGTGCAACACCCTTCTGCATTTTGGACCCATTAGCGTCCTCTGGAAGGGAGGTAGGAGCAAATCTTGCCCGCTGCTACTCACCTTGCATCTCGTGGCGGCAAGGCACAGAGATTGACTTGGTGAGGGCTGTGCTGGCCCATGGGTGGCACTTCAAAGGAATTGGTTGGGGTGGAAACTGCTTTGAGAGTGACATATAGGGTTCCAGAAAGGATGCAGGGTTTGAGACTGAACGGGCCCACAGGGAAGCTAGATGTCTGTAACCTTGAATCACTTACAGAGAGAGGGTGGAAGAGTTTCTTCAAACTACAGCAACCCCAGGGGAGGAGGCAGGCTGGGAAGGGTGCAGGAGTTAGCGTGGAACCCAGTACTCTCAGGGAGCAAATGGAAAGCTGCTGATGAGATGAACAAGAAGCAAAGCCAAGGCCCTCCGTGGAACTGTAAAGCAGTCTGTGGCACCAGTCGCGGACTTGTAGAAGAGCCAGCTCAGGCTGGGGCAGCAGTTTCAAGGCAGGGCACCTCCCCACGGAATGTGACAAACCCAGCATGGATGATCTTGTCCCATGTTTGCCATGAGAATGTCAGAAAAGGCTATCTGATAGTTGCAGCAGACAGGTGAATTTGGCGATTTGCGGTTCACATCTGTTCTTAATTTACATTGCATCGCCTGTAGGATCCACGCAACAAGCGCTCTTGCCAGTGCTGAGGGCCTCTCCGGGTCTTGAGCAGGGCCTGGGTGGCAGCAACGCTCCCCACTCCCCCCCATACGCCTCCTGCAGAGGCAGAACCTGCAGGGAAGTGGGCTCCCACCTTGGCACCACCGCAAGCAGTCAAGGGATAAGAGGCAGTGTTTTCGGGAGGGCAGTGCTAGCAAATGGACAGGAGGGTTTTGACTTGGGCTAAGACCACGCAGTGGAGACACCTCAATGCTGGCAGGCTTCCCTGTGACAGAGCTGCTCAGGAGATGGGCAGGAAGCCTCCAAAGCCCTCCCTGAGTTAGGAGTCAGCCGTGGCTGGCCTTGAAGTGTCAAGTGCCCAAGAGATGCTGGACAACTGTGCACAAACAGGAAATTGGAATTCAGTAGTGTGCAGGGGAGTATGGAGGTGCATGCTAATTTGGGCCACAAGCTAGGAGGAAGGAGAGCAGCCTCTGCCTCTGTGCTAAGATTAAAAGAGGCTGAGCAATGCGGTGTCACTGAAGACAGCACCGGCAAGGTAGGCTGGCCTGGAAAAGGAGGATGCAGGAGCTGTCTGCAGAGAAACCTTTGAAAAACAGATTGTCCAGCCAGACTGCAGTTCACCTGGGAGAGAAGGGTGGTCCCTTTGGTAGCTGTTGCAAAACAAGATGGGGGTCCCAGAGCCAGCCAAGGGCACCCCAGCAGGGTGAGCCTCGATGGGGGTGTGTTGTGGCAGTGACCACAGGTCATTTGCTGGCCATCCAAGCCCTCAGGGCCTGGGAAAATGCAGCGCTCCATTCTTGGTCGGCGGACTTCCCAGAGTTGTTTGGGGGACCTGGCAAGCTTCCAGGCCTGCTGGACAGCATGCAGTAGGAGCCGCACTGTACAAGCAGGAAAGCCCTTAACTTACCTGGAAGCAAAACTCTTGGGGGAAGGGAGAAGAAGAAATGGGAAGAAAACCATGTTCTGTGTGGAAGAGAAGAAGCTGAAGGCAGGGCTTTGTGCAGACAGACCACTGTTCCCCAGGACACGGTGACGCACCACAGTATCCCGGGGAGACTGACCAGGAGGGGGCACCTGGCACAGAAGCAGCACCGCACAAGGAAAGCAGATGTTTAGTGACTGCGTCATGGCTTTGAGAGAGGAGACCACTGCTTGAGACATCGCACACATAAGGAACCTGGCTTTGGTGAGGCAGAAGCTAAGACTCTCTGGGAGGGGTCGGGAAACGTTCTGGAAGGTGGGGAAGAATGAATAGACCAGACCAGTGGATCCATGGTTTGGCACACGAGGGCACTTCCTTTCCTCTCAGGGGTGCCAGGACCTCGGAGGGAGGGTGCGGAGATATCTCCGGATCGATGGATCCCTGGACCAGGCCAATCAGTGGATTGTGCTAGGCATCCTGAGCATCTGCCCTGCTATCCCTCCCCGGGGAGTTCATGGAGGACTCCACCATCCCCTTCCTGAGTCCCACCCACTATACAGGGGAAGTTAGGAAAGAAAGGAAATTCCCCCACAAGAAGCAGCTGCCAGCCCTCTCACTCTGCCAGGAAGCAGTGCCCGGCATCCCAAGGAAGGGAGGAGGGCAAGAAGTGGGTTTAACAGCAGCTTCGCAGGAGAGGTAGAACTACATCAGGTAGGCTGGGCAAGAGGCAATCTTTATTGTGCTAATTATGTGCTAGATGTGCAGGGAAGCATGACAGAGATCCATCCCCTAACCCCCCCCCCCAACACCCCACCCCCACACCCTCACCCCGCAACCAAGGACTGCCAAGACAAACCTCAAGGACACTGGCCTTCCTCCCCAGGCTGGCAGTCAAGGAGACAGATACCTTTATCAGGGGTGCCTGCTTCAAGGGTATTGTCTCCTCCAGTTCTCTCAACATTGCAACTTAATTCTGCCAGCCTCCACGCCCCACCCCCTAGCCTGTCACCCCTACCCCTAGTGCCTCTCTTGAGGTTTATTCTGAACACCGAAATCCCTTTCTGCCCCAACCTCCTGTGATCACTGATAAGCGTGCATCTGTCAGGGAGCAGACTCCCCCAGTCAGCTGGCGTTTATTGTGCATTTTTGTCTTTCTCTTTGTGCAGACTGTAAACTCAACGACAAGGACCATGTCTTCGTTTTGCCAATCAAAGCACACAAGTTTATTGACGATACACACAGATGCAGACTTTGGGGGAGGAGGTTAAGTCAGTAGTATGGATAGAAGGGAGTGCACTTTTTGGATGAACAGATTCATTAGTCATCCATCAGCTGGTGTCAGAAGAAAGAGTAAAGGAAGAATACTTCAGTCTAAGCAGCGGCAAATGCACTTTCAGCACAAGCTCCCCGTGTGGATCTGGTCTCTGTGAAGTGGTCCTGTTTAGACAGGGAGACCACCAGAGGCAACAGTAGCACTCGTGATGCTGTAATTTGATGTTCTTTAGCCACGGCTGGCAGGCTATGGCCACCCCTTTACAACCTGAGGCAGGCTGCAAGGGAGTAATTTACAGTGCCCTTCGCCTGCAGACTGCAAAACCAAGAAGTTACCCAAAGCTCCGTAGGGGCTGCTGCCTGGCCAATGAGAGTGTAGTCCTTGATTTAGGGACTGGAACTTTCACCCAGCGACTGGTGACTGGCCAAGGCTATATCTTCAGTAGCACCCAGTGCGGATTCTTTGACTTCTGCAAACCAAACGGGGTTTGGGGGCGATTCAGTTCCATTCTGCTCCACATGGATGCTTAAGGGGTGAGCGTTTCCAGGAGAATCCCTCTACTCCCACTTCTGTTTATCATGAATGGGAACAGCGCTTGGGCACCCAGCGACTCCCCCGCCAAGGCCGGCTTTTCAGACAAACCCATCAGCAGTTCCAAAACCTGAACCTTAGCGCATCCACTTCCCTTGGCTATCAACGGAAACTGCAAGTCTGAAAAGGACTTGGCAAGCATGTTATTAATAACTGTCATGCTTATTAACAAATTTAATCCAGCCTGCTGCAGAAATGAGTTTCTGCAAGGTGACACAGTCTCCCGACACACCTCATCGGCGTACATCTTAATCTGGCCCTGATTTTCAATACTGCCATTCAAGTTATCTGGGGCGCGCAAAGCCTTCTTCCCAACAGTGGGGTGGGGAGTAGGGGTTGAGTTTCCGATGATTGGGAGGCTGGCTAAATGTCTATTGACATCGCAGCTAAGTGAAGAAACAGCATCCTTGGGCTCAGCAAACAATTTTCCCGGAATGCGAGGACACTCGGAGAGCTCAACAGCACAGCTCATATTTTTAA
>RJWM01027957.1:0-26536 GCA_004363535.1 Dasyprocta punctata | reverse complement strand
AAAAAAAAAAAAAAAAAAAAAAAAAAAGAAAAACTAAACTTTAGATGACCTAATACTTAGGAGTACTGTAGCATTGAAGTTGGAGGGAAGGGAAAAGGAGAAAAAGAGAAGAAAAGGAAAACATGGAAACAAAACTTTCGTGAATAAGGAGGGGAGGAAGGGTCGAAGTGAAGGAAGGGGAATGAGAAAAAGGAAGAATCAAGATATACCATGTACAAGAAAAATTTCCTAAAATGAATGTTACTATTTTGGACATCTAAAATGTACTAATAAAATTAATTTTAAAAAGGAACCTCATACATAAGGGGTGCAGGGGTTTAATGTTTTAAGTAAAAATACTTTTACTCTCTCTCTTTCCCTGTCTCTGTGTCTCTCTCTCTCTCTCTTTCTCTCTCTCAACAAAGTTTTGACACTAGAACTTTGACACTAAAACTTGGAGAAAATACTTCAGGGTTTGACTTCTGTATAAATTTTAACTATAAAGTACACATTTATCTTGTATCTATCTTGTTTTTGTGAAAATTGGAATCAAATCTGCTAATGCTTTTTGTTTAATGATCCTGTTAAGAATATATACCAGTGGTGTTTTCAACTAGATCTCAGTCAACTGGTGAAACAACTGATTAAGCTACATACTCTAAAACTAGTAGATTTTGGTAGTTGGCCAGTCTTACGCAGTTATTGCATTTTGAATCAATTATTCAAGTATCCCTTAACAACAAAAATATCAATGACTCCAGTGTAAAATTTTACAGTACTAAATGTCAAGCCTAACTGTGAATTGTATTCTGTACCTTAAGTAAATTTATAATGTTCTCAACTTGTCAACAGAATATATTTACTTTCACAAATCATGAATTTTCTAATTCAATTTTACATGCTATAACATGATTTTTACATGAGCAACACTTTGTTTGAACTATCAAATGTCAGTATTTTACTACAGTCTTATTATAAAATATACATTACCAGTAAAAGAACTTTGATTTTGATAATTAAAATAGCTTCAGTTAAAATAGCTTGGATTTTTTTTTTACAAATAAAAATAGACCTACATAAAGGCTAAAAAAAAGGAACTGTCGAAGAAAAGGAGATACAGTGGGGAACTCAGTAGAAGGCTGAACTTGGCTGTGAAAGTCATGAAAAATGGGAAATTATTTTAATTTTATACTTTTAGATTTCACCACTTTCCAAATATCAGAAAACCTTTAACATAGATTTGGAGTGTGGAGCTGTGAAAAGGGAGTCTTACTGCTAACAGGAGACTGGGGGTAAATAAGTCCTCTTGCAACTACAGCTTGTGCTGTTTCAGTGTCACTGTATCTGGCTGGGGTCCCTTAAATTTTTCATCAACTCCCATGTCCTTTGGGGTCAATTTTTGATTCTTCCTCTCTCTCAGGTCTCATTATCTTTTTTCTGCAAGGACTCCTAATTTTACCTTTGTAATATCTCTTCTCAGGCCACAGTCCTGGTTGAGATTGACACAGAGGCTTATGTTTCCCAGACTTCTTTCTTCAATAAGTAACTCTGTGTATTTATTGTCCTCAAACCATTAGATAAATTGTACCATCCCCAACTCCATCGTCTTCAAGGATGCCCCGTGATTATAGAACAGAAATGCTCGACCTCCCCAAAGTCCCTCCTTGCATCTTTCATTGTTCTTTACTGAGAAGGTAGCTGTTAGCTGGACTCCCATTATTCTTTCTAAGTGGTAGATCCAAATACTTCTTGCTTATACGTTCCAAATACAGCCCTTGTTGTGGTGATTTTATGTCCTAGGCCTTTCCCACATCACTTTACTGCACAGTGACCTCCTCCCCTTCACTGCCTCTAATGGTGTCTCCTGTCTCTTCCACTCAGTTGTCCCATGTCATTTACTGCCTCACAATTATCTGGCAAGATTATCTGCCATTTATTATCTATCTGGCTTTGAGCAAGTGACATCATCTTGCAAGTCCTCCTTAGCTCTACCTGTTAAATATAAGTGTCAGATGAATGTACCAACACATGGCTTGGAATTCCTTCAGATAATGCATACAAAGCATTCAGCAATGTGATCGGTTCCTAATGAGAACCTCTGTTAATATCTAGAAAACAGAGGTATATTGTTCTTAACTCATTTTAAGAAGTTAGGTGAGTCTCATTTACAACAGGGCACAAGAAGAGGAAAAATAAAAGTAAAAGATTTCTAGATAGAATTCCTTATCTATAAAAGCATAGGTCTGTTCTTTTAGTAAGGATGGAAGTGATCAAGAGTGTGCAAACAGGAGGTGTGAGAGAAATCTGTCACAGAGACACTTGGGAAAGAGCACCATCATGCTGGAATGTTCAAGGGCTCCCTGAGAGAAATAATGGCAGTGAAGCATCTTAAGAGGAGGCACTCAAAGACTCATTGCAACTTAATTTCCTATGGGCCAGGGATACCCTCAAGGGACTCCCAGTAGAAGAACTTAAGGTATCTAATTTGATGAGCAGAGGGTTGGAAGTGAAAGTGAGACACGGGGTAGAAGGAGTTTCCCAGGCAGTTGTAGACTGAGGACATTGAGGGGCAGTAAGGCTATGTTCTGGCTCATGGGTGTAAAGATAGAAGAGGACTCGTTATGGTGGGCTTTTTCTCAAGGAAGCAGGTTTGTACTCAAAAATGCTGTAAGTGATGAGAATTCCCTCCCAGACCACACTGATGCCATTAACCACTAAGAAAAAACAGGGCTGACAATGAGCATTCTTTCTGGAGACTAGTTACTACTTATATGGGGAAAAACAAGTAAACAGGCACCTGTGAGTCAAGATTTAAACTCATCTCTGTTTAGCTCCAAAGTTCTGAAATAAGAAATTTAAAGAAAATCATAATATAATTGACTAAAGGTAAGTATCACATGAAATTTTTAAAGTTCAAATAACCATTATACATATAATTGTAAAAATGGTGATCTTAATTTTTTACAATCAAGCATGTTATATTGTAAGAATTTTTAAAAACTGGAGGTATAATGTTAGATGACACGAAAATGCAATCAGAATTTAAATTAAAAACTAAATTATGATAATGTTTTCATCTTGCATCATAGCCAGTAAACACCATTTTGGTGTTGCCATTTATGTAGTATGTGAAAGTTAAATATTGTTTTAAATAAACTGTGAATTCTTAAATATTTCAACACTGAATTTACCAAATATATAGGGAGTGATAATGATAATACTTCAAAATCTAATGAACCTGACCAAAGCTGACATTAAAAGAAAATTCATGCCAGAAAATGCCTTAATTAAATAAAGAAGAAAAATCTGCAACAAAGAAAATAGCAGTACAAAAGAAAACAGAAATGGGAGTAAAGATATATACAGAAGTATAAAAATGGTAGACATCTATAAACAAAAGGAATTGTATCACTTGTAACAGCTTTATACATATTAATAAAATTGGAAATTATGTCTGAGATTATCTGATATAAAATAAAAGATATGTGGACACCTTAAAATTAGTTTCTGAGGTTCTGTGGGGAAACTCAAAGAAAAAGGTTTTCACATTTCAATATAATTAAAACTGAGGATGAATTTTAACCTAACCTTGCAGACATCAGAAAAGACTTTCCTGTCAAATGAAAGCTTAGAGATATGCCACATGTATTAAGATACAATAGAGAAGTAAAGAAGCATTTCAAGTATAAAATTAATAAGGACAGCAGCAAAAACTCTTAAGGGGACTGGGATTTTTTCCTTTCAAACTCACAAGTTTGCCTACCGCAGTTTTATGGCTGCATGCAGGAGCCACGAGATCCACTGCTGAGAGACAAAGGACTTGTGCTTCACGCTTTTTCAGTTTTCTTCACATCCGGTGTTCTGTGGAGGTATATGGAGTGGGCCAGATGAATAGTGTAAACACAGTAGATTTATGCCACATCTGAAGACCCCAGAGCCGGACCCCAAATGTTTCACAATGAACTGTAGGAAATATGCCCAGCTTTGTTGTTCCAAATGGAGATACTGTATCATGCAGGGCAGTGAAGAAATCCACTTTCTGCTCTAGAGGAAGACACTATCTTTATTGTGTGAGATCATGTGCCATATCAATATTCTTAAAAACATAGTCCAGAACAAAGGTTGCCTGTACCTCTGCTCACAATACGAGCTAATATGAAGGGGAAAACAACAACAACAACTTGGGAGACTGTCTCTGAACACAGGCAGATGCTCTAAATTGCAGATATTAAATTGACATTGCTCTACAACACAACTGGGCGTGGTGGCTCACATCGGTAATTCCAGCACTTGGGAGACTGAGGCAGGAGGATCGTTGTGAGTTCGAGACCAGCCTGGGCTACAAAGTGAGCTCAAGGACAGCCTGAACTGCACAGGAAGACCCTGTCTCAAACAACAACAACAACAACAAAAAACAAAAAACAAACAAACAAAAAAACCGTTGTTTTGCATGTTACCTGTAGAACTTTATGCAGCATGTTACAGAGTAAATAGGAGGCTGAATTTGTTTGACAGTTCACAATTCTTTAAGCAACTTAGGATAGCACAGCCAGTGGTACGTAAGTAAAAGTCTTAATGATCTGATTTTTTCTTTTTCTTTTTGTACAGGAAATTGAACTCAGGACTTTGTGCTTGCCAGTCAGGCACTTGTGCCACTGAGCTATATCCCCAGCTCAATTATCTGATTTTTTAAGGCAAAACACAAAACAAAACAAAACAACCCTACTAACTGGCTGACCTGAATAAAAGTTATAAACACAGAAAATTGAGCAATAAAGGAAGTACGTAAAAACAGCACATTCACAAAAATATTGTTTTAAAAAGAACTAGCTTGCCCCAACTCCTCACCCCACGGATGCAGGGGCCAGTGGGATTGCCGGCCTCAACCCCCCTCCTTGCACCACGGAACTAGGGGCCTGCGGGATTGCTGGCCTTCCCTCCTCCTTGCCCCACAACCTTGGAGACAGGCAGGATCGTCGTCGGTCACCCTCCCCCTCAAAAAAAAGACTGCAGCAGCCCACAGACAATTAGCGACCCCTTCTATCACCCACAGAACCTTGCTGAGCTGGCGGGAGCCTCAGCAACTCCTCACCTACACAGAGGACCGCAGTGGGCTTGCAACAGTGTGGTAAGTTTCCCCCTCAAATACAGGACCTCAGTGGGTAAACAAGAGCAGCGCTGAACTTCTCCCCAGCTGTAGGGCCTTGGCAAGTTTAGCCAGAGTGTGGGTGAGTCCTTCCACACAGAGAACACCAGGTGCGTTGACGAGAGTGCTGACGAGGCCTCCCCCAACCCAGAGGGAATCAAAAGGACCTAGAGACATCCACTGACACAGTAGGGTCCCAGCTGAGGCGCACACACTATAGCCAGGTGCATCTGGCAGCCTGGAACAGCCTGAAGCCCTAGTAGCAACAGGAACTAAGGGTTGACTTACATCAACACTCCTAGGCTAGTCAGCCTAATAAGAATATAGGACTCCCCCAACAGGTCCTGCAGGAGGAACTCAGGTGGCTGGCCCTCCCCTTCTTTGTGGGACCCAGCAATTGGACAAACATCAACCACACAGTAGGACCCTAAGACCACATGACAGACAATTAAGACT
The DNA here is from genome assembly GCA_004363535.1 of Dasyprocta punctata. NCBI lineage: Eukaryota > Metazoa > Chordata > Mammalia > Rodentia > Dasyproctidae > Dasyprocta > Dasyprocta punctata. The sequence continues at coordinate 20,955 of RJWM01027957.1, read as the reverse complement.
AGTAGGATTGAAAACACCAAAATATTAACCCAAGAGGTGAAAATGACAAAATGAAAAAGCAAAATGCAATCTCACATGTCCAGTCCATCAGGAACAAGTACAAGAGACATCAAAATAAAGGACCTTAGAAGTCATACGCTTGAAATTTCTGGAAAGATAGCAAGTGAAATAAGTCCATGAGGCTATAGAGGAAATCAGATTAGAAATAATCTCTCATGTAAAGAAAGAAATGAGAACCTTAATAAAGGAGTCGCTCAGCATAGCTAGAGAAGACATAGATAAAAAAAAAGTACAGGAGCATGGGAAAATGATGGAAACCTTGAACGAACAATATCATGTGAAGTTGTGAAAGTGAAGTCAGATAGAAACTTCAGAAAATTAGAAATGCCAGCAACAGAAAACGTCTGCAGGGGACAACAGGTGGCAGTGAGCAGAGGCAACTGAAGAGAGAAGCCACGTGCACCGTAACCAGCAAAGCAATAGAAGTGGAACCCTCTCCCTCAGCCCTTTGGAACTCACATTTCCACATAGTCTCCCCCAGGTGCTGGACATGGAGCTATAGGATTTATGTTTGCCCTCATTCAGTCTCCTGTGCTTCCATTCCTTTCTATCCCCTTGTATCCCTGTTTTGGAATGGGAATGTTGGCCATGTGATATTATATTTTGGAAGTATTTAACTTTCTTTACAATTCTTACAAGGGCTCACAGAAAACAGTTTTCCTTGAGTCTCAGAGGAGACTTTGGACTTGGACTTCTCGGTAAACTCCTTTTAAGGACAAAGAACTCTTAAGATATGGCCACTTTTAATGATGGAATATATATACTTTGCACAGTGTTATGGACATGGCCCTTTTGGGCACCAGGGGTGGAAAGTTAAGGTTTAAATCTAAAAAGTCACCCTCCACTCAGAGCTCATATGTTTGGCAGGTGATTGGATCATGGGATGCCTTACTCTTCAGCAGATTTACACACTGTAAGCTCAGTAGCTAAATGTGTGTTAGGAGATGGGGACTGGTTGGAGGTGGGTCACTGGGGAACATGAACTGGAAGGATGTATTCTTGTCTCTGAATTCTCTGTTCATGCTCTACTTCCTGCTTTCATTGGGTTGAACTCCTTTCTTCCACAATGTCACGTTGCCATGACATTTGTGCTTTGTAACCAGTCAACCATGGAGGGAAACCATAAGCCAAAATAAATTTCTCCTCCTTTCAATCACGAGTGTTGGATATTTTGTCCAGGTAAGGGAAAGTGATGAATATACTATCCTTTATAATGCACAAAAAACGAATGTAGATAGTGAAAGAAAGAAGTATAATATATCTAAGGGCAAAATAGACAGTTTTAATTTATGACAAATATATAAATCTTTATTAAAGAGAAATCACTAAGAGACATAAGCTAATGCACAGACATACACACATTATATGCAATGGAAACTAAAACATTAGAATGTTTAATATTATTGACATTTTAATAAATGTTGAAATTTTACTAAATGCATTGAGTTTTCCCTATCAGAATGCAAAAATTAAAATATATATAAGAACATGTTTGAAAACTCTCATATGTTACACGAAATATAAAAGGGCATCAACTTCTTGGAGGAACTATGTCGATATGAATCAAATCCTTCAACCTCTATAGAAATCCAACTACTCTAATTGCGTTCCAATGATAAAATGAAAAAATGTTTACAACGTTGTTTGTATGTGCTCTCTCAGTGTTATTTATGACAGCAAAACATTAAGAACTATCTCAGTGTCTGGTGACAGAGCAACAGTTATGTACATTATGAAGCATTTACAGAATCCTATGTGCAGGACAGGCGCTAGGATGAGACGAGAGATGCTCCAGACTCGCTGTCACGGTTTTCCAATGGCCAACACTGGCTCCACAGGGCCCTGAGGGAGAGTAATCCCTGCAACGCAGTACTTCAGTTCTCCAGGACCAGCAATCACATGTTCACCTCTTCTAATGAAGCTCAAACGCATGGTATATTGGGGTTATTTCCCCAATTCAGCAGCTAAGGACTTGGCTGTATACATTTTCATTTTGACTTAGGTTCTTTGCATATCTAGGCCACGTTATTATGAACTAGTTGATGATCAAAGTGCTTTTCTTGATTCACTGAAATCTAGATCCTAAATGTGAGTGTCACTTAAAACTGTATGACAAAAGATTACCTAATGATTGCAGCTCATATTTTATATACTTTACATGTAAAAATTCAAACTAGACATGTGCACCTAAATTTCATATTAGGTTTAGAGTCTAGCTCTTCTTCTAATTATTTGACATTTAATTTCTTGCTTTCATTTACTACTTTTAATAATGTTTTGTAGGTCTTTCTATATATATATTTTGTCCAGTTTTTGTCTGCATCCTAGAATTAAGATTATTGGTCAAAGACTATAAACATATTTCCAATCTTTGAAAAAAGTACATAATTGCTTTGCAGAAAGGCTCCCTTTTCCACCTTCAAGTGGGCTATTTAACTCTCTAAGACTCCCAGACCACAAATTAACCTCTTTTACGGAAGCTCAAACACATGATATATTTGCCTTATTTCCCCAAATTACCAGTAAAACCAAATCTTTCATGAAGGAAGAACTTGGTTATATACATCTTTGCTTTCCCTTAGATGCTTTTCATATGTAGATCATGTTACTAGGTACTGGCTAATGAATAATATCTCAGATACAATTTTCTACCACAGTCTGATAGATGTTTTAAAGGTGGTAAGTTGGGCACCCTATCTCTGTCTCTGTCTGTCTGTCTGTCTCTCTCTCCCTCTCTCTGTCTTTTGGTACCAACCATATGAATGGACCCTGGCCAGAAGTTAAAGAAAGACAAAAGACCCAGCTACTTTAGCAGCTTCAGTAAAGCTGTGCAAGTCACAGTGTAGAGGATGGTGAGACATGGAGAAAGCCTGCTGGGAAAATGTTTTCCTTTTATCATTGATATCTTTCATTGCCACTATATTGGGATTAATGCAAATGTTACTGAGTAGATCATACTGAGAATTTAGAAATGGAAGTTTGAGTAATGGGAGATTAAAAATAAAAGTAGTTGAAAGGGACAGAGAAACATTGTCCTTACTCTTGCTTGTACTATTGGGGCATATTAGAAAAAGGCAGCAGCTTCCTGCAATATTTTCATGAGATTGGTCCTAGTGTCCAAAACTCCATGTGTGTAAACCCCTGCTATATTTTAATTAGACCCTAAATACTCTATTACTTTTTTGTCTTCCTGCAGACATTAATGGAAATTTCCACTCACTTGATAGGGCCAGTGAACCAAATCTGCTATTTAGGGCAGATGAGTTTGTAAAATCAATAATGCCAAAGATGAGGTGGCCCTAGTCATGAGGAAGTGGGCTGAAAAACCACATTAAATGCCTTTGTTAGGTATTTAACTTCCTGTTAGTGGTGGCCTGACCTCAGATGACAATGAGCTTGGCAGCTCAAATTTGCAATATGAGGTGAAAACTGACATATTCTTTCTCATCTTAAATCCTAGAGAGGAAAATTCTTTATTTAGGTTTTGACATTTGTTTTATTTCTCTGTTCCTTCTTATACCTCTTTCTGTCTCTGTCTCAAATTTATGAATTTATTAGGAAACATTTAATTAACCCAAGGAGTTCACCTGTGTTTTAAATGCAGCAGGGGTCAATAATCTTGTTTCCTAATGAACACACATTAGTAGGCTTATGTGGAGTGAGACTTATTGAAGGACACTATGAGGAAAAAGAAAACAACAACTCCAAAGTGTATTTTAACCATTGACCCAAAGACAGGTGTTTATGATCTCCCTGTGAGGGAATATATTATCTTTTTATAGTAATCAGTTTTGAACTTTAAACTATTATCCATTAAGTATTGTAGAGTAGTTCCACCTGTTTATTGTAGAGTGTTCATGTCTCCTTTAGCGAACATAATATTAAAAATAATAATAAATAATTTTAAAAATCTAAAACATTATTTCTGATAACAGAAACAAGATGAAGCAATCCTTAGTGTTGTTTGTCTTTGGCCTCTCAACATCTAGATGGGTCAGGCTTTCTTGGCAGCTGTTATTCCTAGCTGTGGTGGCTCTAATCTGGCTATATTGTAATAGCACTAATCAGAATTCTGATTCTAAGCCTTGTCCTCAGGGTCCTGTTATAATTTTGTTTGACCCACTTGGTCATTGTGCAAGTGCTGTGAGCATGAATTATGGATGGCTTGCCTTCCCATCTATCATCCGGGCTCTGCAGCCCACCTGGACCTGTCAGAAGTAGGCAGGTTGCTGTTTGCAAAGTCCATAGCCAATAACTGAGCACCTCCAAGAACAGATGGCGTCTTTCTACAGATGAACACACACACACACACGCACGTACACACACACACACACACATTATTTAAGAAAAAAGAATAAAAACGATGATACAGTATTTCAAAGCAAAATAATAGGAGATTAACACTGGTTAATACATTGCATATTATCTTCACAGTAGTTGTTCAGATTACAAGATAGGCATGAAAAACATGATCAAACAATTGAACAGTGAATGCACAAACTGTTCTATTTGAAGAACTAACAGAGATTAGTAGTACAGTGATCTATCTTGTGTATGTATATACATATATGTATATATACATAAATATATACATATATATGTGTATATATATATATGTGTGTGTGTGTGTGTGTTCAAAAAATCTACACATATTTTATTTAACCTGGTTTTGGGCCTTCAATTTCCCTCATCTTGTCTGTACAACTTGCTTTTTATTTTACCAAGTGAGGAAGTTTCGAAGTTGGAGATCTCCTGGCAAACATAAAATATGAAGAGAGAAAGAGGAGTCAGAAGTCTTGTGTCTGAGTTGCACTTGAGGGCGTGAGCACGTTTATGCAATCTGGACCTGCATATTCATCTAATGAATTCCATTTGGAAATTTGGCTCCCAATGCTACTTCCTGAAGAGATGGAGCACCGAGAGGGGAGCAGCTGGGTTGTGGGGGGCAGTGCTAGAGAGTGGGAGAGACTAACTGGTCTCATCACACAACACCGATTAGATTAGGTCTGCCCAGAACCAGAAGGAGGAAGGGAGAGCTCATCATTGTACCAAAATAAGACACCAGGCAGAGCGTCCTCCCAGACCCAGAGGCAGGGACCAAAGTGCAAACTTCTTGACAGGAAAACTAAGTGCAAGATAATTTTAAAAGAGAAAGATTCAGCCTTTTGCCCTTTGATTCAATAAGGGAATTGGGAACAAGAACAGTAAAGCAGGATTTGACAAGAATTAGAATAGTTTTTGATAATTTACTAAGGCCAGCATAGAAATTTCCTTGCTAAACTGATCAGTAGAGTTGAAGAGAGGCAAATCAGTGGAGTTGCAGGGAGTATTCTAACCATGAGGAAAGACTGACTTTTCAAGAAATTAGGAAAAACATTTTAATATTAATAATTAGTGGGATTAGCTTCATTATTTTCATCTGTTTGTTTATTTGTTTGCTTGTTTTGTATCAAGGATTGAACTCATGACCTCGTGCTTGTCAGGCTGGCACTTGTGTTGCTGAGCTAACTCCCTAGCCCTTCATTATTTTTATGTGACATTAGAGTAAAGCACCTTAGGGTTTGTACTATAGAGTTACTATTATAACTGAAGTTACTGTATGTTCTGTTTGCAAAACTATTTTTAAAGATCATATTCTACAAATCAAACTTACAGAACTATCCCTCCTTTAATTTTAATATTTCAAGGGCTCTTGTATAAATATTACATGAATAATACTCCTAAAAGTGAAACCCATATATACACTTTTTACCCTTTCTTAGCTTTTTGTTCTGCCTGTTCTTTCCCTTAGATCTTTCTAGTGTTCTTCTTTACTTGAGCTACTAAGTCCCTTTCCAGCAAGTTTCACTTATTTAAATAAAAAAAAATAGAAAATGTTGATCTGTGACTAAAAGGTTCCTTTAGATTATGTGTAGGTTCTGTAACATAACCTTTTCCCTAGACTCTAGGACTGGAATGAAATAGATATTTCTCACTGGTCATTATCTCTGTTGTCTCTGGCCATGGACCATAGTTAAATAAACCTCTGTGGGTTTGTCTTCCGTACCACATTGAATATCCTAACACTCTTCATTATTAAACCCAGCTGTGAACTAACGAAAAGTACCAATAGATTCTTCTCTCCTTTTACTGTCCAGAAACATACTACAGTCAGAGCTTCCTGCAAATACCTGAGCTTCTTCTGCAGCGTTAGTAAATAAGCCATGGCTTTGTGACAGGAAATTTTTATTTAAATGGAGTACTTGGTTTGTCATATTGTGTTGTGTCAAAGAATTTTTTTTCTAATTTTAAGGAGGCTCCTCAGAGTTTCTATTATTCAAAAAAATCTTTCTAACCTTTTCTTTCTTTTTCCACTTTCGGTTGCTGGATATTCATTTTCTGTGAAATTGCAATCAGTGATATTTTAAAAAGAATACTCTTGGATTTTATATTGCACCTTTCATACTCAAGTTCTCCCCAGACGTTTTTAGCAAGGTGGATGCTAAAGTAACAAAATTATCGTGAAGGTAAAATGCATTAACTGTTGGATGTCCAGAAATGGTTCACCTGTAAGCTCAAACTTTGAATATTTTTTTCAAAAGAAAGGATATTTGTCAGGAGGCTCTAGCAAGGAAGATTATTGGTTTCGCTTTTAGAAAAATTAGAGGATAAAACCAGCCATACACACATGATCAGATTCACTGGCTGGGAATTAAAGGGTGGATGTCAAAATGTTAGAGTCAAAGAGAAGAACAGATCATGAAGATGGGCAGAAGAACATTTTGGGTAAATATACAAGTATGTTGAATTGAGACAACTACATATTTTGAGAGGAACTACATATTTTGCATTTGAAATATAATTCTGGACTTCTAGTTCATTACAGGAAATTTCTGAGTAAGTCATAATAAAAAAAAACTCTTTATTTTTAAAAATACTTGCTGTTAGTTTTTGTAGACATCTATACCAAAACCTTTCTCATTCTCAAGGCATAAGGGTTTTCATAGGATCTAAATTCAAGACTAATGAGCCTCCCTTTCATCGTGGCCTTGTTTTCTGCTAAATTGTGCAATCGTTTCTCACTCAGTTGCCCCAACAATCACAGCATTGTCAGTCTGTGGTCTGTACAGTCCCTTGGTCTGTTGAATTCACCTGCAGTTATGTGCAGTCATAAACCATGCAAATGGCTTGTTTGGATTTCCCTCTTACTTTCTACACAAAAAAGACATCAAAAATAATCTATGTCTTTTAAAATGAAAAATTTTTTCTGTTACTACATGTATACAGTGCATAATGATTGCATTAATCGTGGGGAGTAGTACATGTGCACGTGCCCATAACACATCCAAATGATTTACTCAAAACCTCCACCGACTCCCTCCACGCCCCCTCTATTTCTTTGTCTCCATCACATTTGCAAAATATCTATCGCCCTAATTCCAATTACTTTTCTTTTATTTTGCTCTGAAATTATACTTTGAGTTGCTCATGTAAGAGAATCCACGCAATATTTAAGCGTGTCTGACTTAGTTCACTTAACATTGTGCTCTCAAATTGCATCTATTTTTCTACAAATGACTCAAACTTATCCTGTTTTATGGAGAGTAGTGCACCAATATCACATTTTCTTTATTCATCCTCTGTTGATGGACATATAAGCTGCTTCCAAGATTTAGTTATCATGAGTCATGCTGCTACAAACATGGGCATGCATTTATTACTGTAATATGATGTTTTTAAATTTGGAGAAAGAAGGGGAAATAACTGGTTTGAATAGAATTTGTAGTTACAGCTTTTTGAGGAATCTCCCTACTGATTTCCATCTTATTGTTCTAGTTTACATACCACCAACAACGTAGAAGGGTTCCTTTTCTCCTACATACTCTCCAGAATTTGTTGTTTTTAGATTCCTTAATGATAGCCATTTTTTTCTGGAGTAAGATGGAATCTCAGTGTTTTTTAAATACACATTTCTCTAGTGGCCAGAGATGTTGAACATTTCTTCCTATATTTATTGGACATTTTTACTACTTCTGAGAAGTTATCTATTCATTTCGGTGGCCTGTTTCCTATTGTGTTTTTTGTTTTGGGAGTGGGGTAGCCTGATTTATTATAGCCTACCCCAGGATGAACAAAATTCACGGAACACTTGATGAATTTGGAGTGGAGCGTTTATTGCCAGGCCTGGAGACACAGTCTCATTGAGAGCCAATTCGAGACTGTGTGTGCCTCAGCGGCCTGTAGAGGCTTATAAAACATTAGAACAAAGGGAGGAAGGGTCTTGCAAGCGTGGGTACAGAAGCAGATTGCATTGGTTAGTTTAAATGACCTGTTACATTCATTGGAGAAGGTGGCCATAGAGGGGTTTGAGGTTGGGTGGTGGTTACCTCCTAACATGGACAACAGATGCTCCAGAAAGGCACATTTTGTGCATTTCTCAGTCATGAGACAGGGTAGTTATTATCTCTTAACCCAGTTTTCAGGTGGCTTTGTCCTTGGGCAGCTTTATATTGTAACAGCTCGATTCTCTGAATGTGGGGGTTGAGCGAGCAGTTACAGGAAACAGAAACTCAGGCTGGCTAAGGGAGAAACAATACTCTGGGAAAGGGGCTCAGGCCTAAAAAGGCACATACAGAACAGGAAAGCGACGCTATATTAGTTACAGGTTATAACAGATTTTTTTTAGTTCTTTATATAATCTAGATATTAATTGTTTGTCCAATATGTAGCTGACAATTTTTTCCCATTCTATAGGCTGTCTTTTCACTGCTGATTGTTTCTTTCGCTGTGCAGAACCTTTTAAATTTGATATGATTCCGTTTGTTGATTCTTTGTTATTTCTTCTGCAATTGGGCTTCTGTTCGGGAAGTTTTTCCTACACCTATGCCTTCAACATTTTTACCTATTGTATCATCCAGCAGATTGAGTATTTCTGTTTTAACTGTTAAAGCTTTGATATATTTTGATTTTAGTTTAGTATATTGTGAGATATATGGATCTGGATTCAATCTTCTGCACGTGGGTAGCCGGTTTTCTCAGCACTATTTGCTGTCTAATTTCTTCTTTGATTTCTACAGTGATCAGTTGAATACTCAAGACTATAATCTTTAATTTCCATGTGTTTGTATAATTTCTGTTGTTTCTTTCACTAGTGATTTCTATTTTTAATATGCGATGGTTTGATAATATGAATAGGATAATTTTGATCCATTTATATTTACTTATTCATGCTTTACAGGACAGTTTTGGGTATATTTTGAAGAAAGGTGTACATGCTGATGAGAAGAATGTATATTCTGTGACTGAGTAAAATACACTGTAGATATGTATTAAATTCATTTTATCAAAGGTTTAGTCAACTCTGATATTTCTTTTGATTTTTTGTCTAGTTGTCTGTTTATTTTCTATAGTGGGATTGTAATAGTTGATACATTGTGTCAATTTGAGTTTAGAAGCTTAACTAAGTGACTCAGCAGTTCTGCACTCTAGGGGATAAGTACTAGGGTGGCTGTTCATGCCCTAGAATGTTGTAATGGTAGATTTATTGTGTCAACTTGAGAAGTTTAGAAATTTAACTAAGTGACTCAGCAGGGCGCCAGGGTCTTCACTTTGTAAATATCCTCAGCCTATGCAAGAGGAGGGCACAGAGATGGTGCCAGACCTACACCTGCCCTAGAATGGGTAGGAAAAGAGGCTTGTTTTCCCCCCTTTAACTCTTGTTGCTTTTGCTGTTTGTCTTCTGCCACCTTGAACTGTTGCCCCTCTACCATGACACCCGGCCTTTGAGCCAGCTGATTATGGACTGAAACCTCCACAAACTGTGAACTGAATAAAACTTTCCTTCCTTCATTTTGGGTGTTGGGTATTTTGTCTCAGCAATGAAAGACACACTGTAATTATGTTGAGATATATATCAGATTTTTTAGATCCAATAGTGTTCGTTTTGTGAATTTGGGTGCACTTGTGTTTGGTACTTATATGTTTATAATTGTCATCGCCTCCTGTTGAGTTGTTTCCTGAGCCAATATGTAGTGACATTCTTTGCCTCTTCTGATCAATTCTGGCTTGCAATTCACTTTGACTGAAAATAGACCAGCTATTCCCATTTGTGTTTGGGCTCCCACTGCATGGAATATTGTTCTCCATATTTTTATTTTTAGTCTATGAATTTATTTTTGGGTTAAATTTGTTTCTTGTATATAGCATACTGATGAGTTTTTTGTTTTTTGATCAGTTCTGCCAATCTGTGTTTTTTGATGGAGGAACTGAGACCACTTACACTGAGATTTATTACTGAGAGATATTGACTAATTCCTATCATTGGATTATTTCCTTGTTGCTAGTTCCTTTTTCCCCTGCTTCTGCTTACTTGCTCACCTTGCATTATGTATTAATTGCATTAGACTTTTTTGGTATTGTTGGCTTCCTTACCTCTTTCTAGAATGTTCTTAAGAATTTTTTGTAGAAATTGTTTGGTATTCATTAATTTTTTTAAGGTGCCCTTTGTCATGGAATAACCTTGTTTCTCCATCAATTTTGAAAGATGGTTTTGGAGGATATATCAATTTGCACTGAAAGTTTTCTTTTAGGGTTTGAAATATTTGACAGCCTTTAATGTTCATGGTGAGAATTCTGTTGTAATGTTATTCAGTTTATTCTTATAAATGTTCTGTTGCTTTTCTCTAAGAGATTTTAAGAATCAGTCCTTGAGTTGGATGCCTGGGATTCTGACTATATCATGAAGAATTTCTTTTCTGATTCTGGCTCTTTCAGTTGTTACATGCATCATTTATCTGTATGCTGAATTCTTTCTCCGTATTTAAAACTTTTCTGCTATTATTCCTGTAAATAGGTTTTCTCTGCTATTTGTGCTTTCTTCTGATTTTTCACTAATTTCAATTAATCTTACATGAGTCTTATTGTATCACCTAGCAGCTGTTGAATTCTTTTTACATATTCTCTTATTGTTTTTCAGGTACATCTGAGTCTGTGGTTACCTGTATCAGCCATATCTTCTAGTTCTGACATTCTATCATCACACTGTACACTTCTGCTGCCTATACCTTCGACAGAGCTCCTCCACCCCCACTTCTTTGTTTCCTGGATTTCTGGTTGGTATCTTTGCCAGAACTCTCATTATTTGCTGAACTGGTCATTTATGTTTTATAGCATTTTAGTTAGCTCAGCTAGTTTATGCATAGTATTTTCTGTAAGCTCTCTTTTGGTTTTGTTTATTAAGTCTATTATCTATTTAGTTATACCATCTTTGGGTTCACTGAACACCTTATTGATCTGATTTCTTTGTTTCCTCTTTTATTATTTCATAGAATACTGCTGTTTGACTCCTGATTTCCTCCCTCTCAATGTCTCATGAGAAGTTTGATGGTTTTGTACACATGTTGTTGCCTTGTCTTGTACTGTTTTGTGTGTGTGTGTGTGTTTTCACACTGAGGTTTGTGGGTTGATTATAGTGGCAAGTATTTGTTGCCAGTATGGAGATTTCATTATTCAGTGTTTGCTTTCCTGTGATTCATTCTAGGTGTGGCTAACTATAGGCCTTTTACCTCTCTTGTAAGATCTAACCACCTCTGTTAATTTGGGAAGGGAGGGTGCAGTGTAATTGAGTTAGTACCCAGTTCTCCAGAAATGAACTACAGTTTTATCAATGATACAATTTCAAACCAGACATTGACATAAAGTCAAAAACAATAGCAGGCTTGAGAAATAGCTCAGTGGCATAAATGGCTGCCTAGCAAATGCAAGGTCCTGAGTTCCAATCCCAATACAAAAACAAAACAAAACAAACAAACAAACAAACACAGTAGCAACAACTATGTTGCTCTGGTAATACAAAAAAAAAATCAGCAAATAAAAGCACCAAAGACAAACTAGATATTGAAATACAATGAGAACCAAAAAAAGCTACCATTCTAGCACCCTTAAACAGAGATCTATAATTATAATATAGACCCAAAAGCATATTAAATATTGGCACACAGTAAATATTTACTAAATACAACAGGTATACCATCATTAAAAATAGAAAATAATTTAATAATAATATAGAATTAACTGAATATCTAAAGGTTAATGAAGCTTTATAATGATAATACTAATAAAGATGTAAGGGGTTAGAAATGGTAGACTGAAAGAAGTAAAATTTGAAAAGTAAAGAAAAGAAAGTTGAAAAGGAGAGACTAGGTAAAGAATCCTATTAAAGGGTAAAAGAAATTTAATAGAATTAGATAAATGCAACAGAAAAGAAAAAACAAGAGAAGAAAAAAAGAAAAAACAAAAATAAAGTAAAACAGAAGGTAGAAAAAATTGTCATAATTTTATGGTTAGTAGGTGATATATGTTACAGTGAGAAAAGTTAATATTCAAGAGTTGAAAATTTTCCAGTGTCATATGAGGAAAAATGAGGCTAGTATAAATATTAGAAGTTATATCATCTTGATTTCAAAGGCCATATATCTACTGACTTCTTTACCACTTTATTTACTTCATTTTAGTACATTATAATTTTCTGCTTAGTACTTAGGCAGCAAAGGTAGGAGTTATATGAAGTGATGGAATGAAACAAGTATCACCGTTTAAATACCATGCTCTTGCCATTTCTTCATTTCTGGTTACTTGTAGATGAATAGATTCATACCCAGATAATTAAATTAGATAAGGTATCCACAGGGTCATAAGATTTTGTCCTGATATTTTCTGTTTGCTTTAACATTTGTGATATTTTCAGAGAATATTTTATAAATGTTCTGAGATCATCCTTCATGTCTCTGTTTTGTACTATGCTGTTTTCATTTGTCTCTGAAGAGAGTTTCACTGTTTGTAAAACTCATAAAAGTAGCTAGGACTAGTTTCCAAAACATAAATGGTTGAGCTAAAGGTCTGACACTGAATTGTATGTTTGAAAACTATTGAATCTGTCTAAATTATAATCTTTGTAAAAACAATTTTAAGGTAACTTAGAGAAGACAGAACAATATTTACAATATGAGGGGGAAAGTATTAGTAAACAAGATATAAAAAAGGGGGGAGAATGCAGGTATCTTACATGGCAGAACTCAACTGTATAACAAAATTCTAGGGTTACAACTGAGATTTCAAGGAAGACCAGATGAATTATAAGATTTTTCTCTCTGGAAACCATATAGTATGTGTCAGCCCTGTTATGGATCATTCTTATTCTCATATTGTATTATGCTTATTCACCCATATTAATGTGTTCTAATATTTTTGAGAGGGTAAGAAAATTATATGTGACCTGTGCTTTTATAGTTCCATATAGTCCCAGAATTTATACTAACAAGATTTTTTATACAAGGAATACTCATTGTAAAAATAAATAATTGTTGAGTATTTTTCACATACCTGTTGACCATTTATACACCTTTTCTTTGCGGCACCGGGGATCGAACTCACAGCATCACGCCTGTCAGACAAGCGCTTACACCACTGAGCCAAACTCCCAGCCCTAGTTTTATGAAGCAGGGTCGCACTACGTAGCTCAGGCCGGCCTTGTGTTCGCATTGTAGCCCAAGCAGGCCTCGAACTCACAACGCTCCTCCTACCTCAGCCTCCCGAGTGCTGGGATTAAAGGCGTGTGCCAACACGCCCAGCTATACACCTTCTTTTGAGAAATATCTTCTTAAGTGTACTGCCCATTTTAAATTGAATTATTTGTGTTTTTGCTAGTGAGTTTTGGAATTCCTTTATTATAGATTCTGGATACCAAAGCCTTGTCAGATGCACAGTTTGAACATATTTTCTCCTATTCTGTAGACTGCCTCTCTGTTCTATTGTTTTCTTTAATGTGTAGAAGCCTTTTAGGTTGCTGTAATTCCATTTATCAATTTTTGCTTTTATTTCTTGTTTTTTGGAGGTCTTATCCAAGAAAGTCTTACCCACTTCAATGTCCAGAAGCATTTAATTTATGCTTTTTTCTGGCACTTTCATTGTTCCATGTCTTATATATAAGTGTTTAATCAATTTTGACTTTATTTTTGTAACTAGTAAGAGATAAGGGTTTATTTATTCTTTCAAAGAACCAATTCTTCGATCCATTAATTCTTTGTATTGTTTTTTTTGGTTTCAATTGCATTAATTTCTGCTCTGATCGTTTTGATTTCCTCCCTTCTTTGGGCTTTGGACTTGATTTGCTCTTCTTTTTCTAGAAGTTTCAGGTGCAGCATTAGGCTGCTTATGTGTGTTCTTTCCATTTTTCTGATGTGGGAGATTAGTGCTATAAATTTCCCTCTGAGGACTGCTTTCATTGTGTCCCACAGGTTCTGGTAATTTGCATTTGCATTTTCATTTTAATGTAGATATTGTTTAATTTCTTGTTTAATTTCTTCTGTAATCTGTTGATTATTTAGGAGAGTGTTATTTAATTTCCATATATTTATGGGGTTCTTGTGGGGTTTTTGTCATTAATTTCCAATTTTATTGTGCTATGGTCAGATAATATGTATGGAATTATTTGAATTTCTTTGCATTTACTTAAGCATGTTCTATGGGCTAGTATATGATCTATTTTAGAGAATGACCCATGTGCAGCTGAGAAGAATGTGCATTCTGATGTTGTTGGGTGAAACACTCAGTACACATCTACTAGGTCCATTTGTTCACAAGTTTGATTCAGTACTGTTATTTCTTTGCCAACTTTTTGTCTAGTTGATCTATCTCTTTGTGACAATAAAGTTGATTACATAGAATTTGAAAGCAGATTTGCTAGTTTCCAGAGGCTGGCAATATTAGGGCTGAAGGAGAAAGAGAGAGAGAGAGAGAAATAGAGAGAAAGAGAAACAGAGAGAGAGATTTTCCAGTGGTTACTAAGTAATTCATAGTTAGAAGTAAAAAGTTCTGGTGTGACACTGCACAATAAATTGAATATTGATAACAATAATGAACTGTGCATTTCAAAAACCTAGAAGAAAATATTTTGAAAACTTTTTCTATAGAATAAATGTCTGACAGGACTGATACATTTAACCTCATTGCATGAGATTACACAGTATATCAAAACATGACATTAGCCCAATAACATGAACAAAAATAAGATAAATTTAGGATTGGAGATGTGGTTCAGTGGTAGAACACTTGCCTAGCATGTCCTAGGCCAAGAATTCAATTTTAAGCACTGCAAGTAAGTAAATAAATATATTTAATATAAATTTAAAAATTAACTTTAGGTATGATGCTATAGACTTCTGATTTATTCTTTTGTGTTATCGACAGTGAAAATTACTAGAGTTGAAGATTATGAAAAGAGAAATATAGTCATCTATAAGATAGTGCAAATGATCTGATGAGTAATATTTAACAAACTGAGAAGTGGGAGTAGCAATCTATATTGTTTTTATATCTGAGATATGGCAATATTTCGCTCTGCCTATGAGTATATAAAAATCAAAAACAGAGAATGATGTTGCAAATCACATGAAAGGGGAAAGTTAAAGTCACAGGATAAAAATATTGAAGAACTTTTACATCAGTTGTTTTGTTTTCCTTAATGTCCAAAGTTTTACTTCCTCTTGGAGAAACAGATCACAAAATCAAACTTCATAGTTTCAAAAGATTATTTATAGTCTTGACCTGAAAAATGTCTCCATCCAGAATTATATACATTGACTCGCCACTACAAACAATATGAAATGTATTTAGAGAGCATCTCTCAGCTATTCCCTACAACTTTTGTCTAGTCATAATTTTACAGGACATTGAGATTTTTTCAATACAAATTTCAGTTGGCATTTTTGTGACCCTTAAACCATTAAATGAATTACAGTCTTCCTAAATCTATAATCCAACACATCAACAAAATAGTTCTTAAAGTTTCCTAGTACATGAAATTAAAAGAAAAATGCTACCATTCTATGATTGAGATAAAACTGACAGACAAAAAAAGGGTTTAAAAATTCAGGAAACACAGATATTTCCTGGAATTCAAAAGATGAGACAAATTCAACACAATTTTATTGTTTTATTAGTTTTGATCAATTTCCTGAATTTTGAAATAAATGTTGTATAATTTGTCATAGAAAATGTCCCTTAAATTTGAAAACCAAGACTTTTTCATTCATTATCAAGAATAATACTTTATGTACATTCTGAGAAAAATATGTAATGCAAATCGGATGTACTTTATGGGTAAAATTTACAAATGATACAAAAATAACGTAGTGAGCATGCATGGATCTCATTTGATATTTTTGACATCACTTTTTGATCAGAAATGAAGAGTGCAATATCTACCTGGAAAAGAGATGATTGTAAGAAAGACATGCTGCCATGTGGAAAGATGCTAGGTTTGATTAATGTTGCCCAAAAGCATTGATTTATGATCTGCAAAGGGTTTTCAGGGGAAGATTTCTGTCAACTCTACAAAATATGCTTTACATTTTAAGCTTCATGAAGACAGGAATCAAATGTGCGTTTTTAACATTTTATCATAAGCACCCAACTGAGTACCTGGAGAGATAATATTATCTTATTAGTAATAATTGAATTAACAGAATTAGGATTTTAGAAGAACAATGCAAAGCTTCCCATTACTATGACTGACTACAAATCAGACCGGAAGTGTAGCAGAAAGGCGTATTATAGGAAACCCAAGCTAAAAATAATGGGGTTCAGATCCCTTCATTCCATAATTGTCAGACATTTTCTGGGAAGGCCAAGTAGTAAATAGTGTAGGTATTGAAAACCAGACAGTCTCTCTCATACCTACTGAACTTTGCTGTCACAGCATGAAAGCAACCACGGGCAATAGCAGAATTTAAAATAGCTAAATCTTGAAAACAGCCTATATATGTTCAGAAACTGATGAACAGATAGACAAAGTGTAGGATTTATACACAATGGAGTACTATTCTGCCATTAAGAAAGACAAATGTGCATCATTTGTGGGAAAAAGAATGTACCTTGAGTCTATAATGTTAACTGAAATAAATCACACAAGCCTCAATATCACACAGTTTCTCTTATGTGAGAAATCCAAATTATAAATAAAGAGCAAAATAAGGAATGGATAACAGGAAGTATGGAGATAGATTTCTTTAAAATGGGAAGAAGATAAAGTGATGGAGGGAATGCACAGAGCAGCAAAGGACAGGTGATTAAAAACAGAATCAGGAAGTGCCATGTCCATGTAACACACGGACAATGTAACATTATATATTGCAAACATGCACTAATAAAAATAAATACTAAACCAAACAAAATGGCATAGTGGTAAAAATGGACTTGGTCCATAGGCTGGTCTTAATATGTTAACCCATAACCTAGTCACATATTTTTCTCTATTTCCTTCTTTACTATTAACTTTCAATGATTTAAAATGAACAAAAGAACATGAAGACAGATCTTACATGAGTAAACTGGGGCACTAGGTCTTAGGAGGTATTTGCCTCATGCTAGCTCTGAAGATCTTCTTGGACATTCTCAGCACTTGTGTTATGTTATTACGAAAAAAGATTAATTGGGATTCAGATTCCAGATAAGAAAGAATAAGAAAGCTACGCCTTCTCTCTTTCATTGTATGTAACTATAAAACACAGGCAGAATGCATGAGCAGGTATTTGAAGATACTGATAAAGTAAGTGGTAGCAGACAGAGTGGGGAAGAAGATCAGAATTCTAAGTACCAATAAATCATCAGTGACTTTGCCATTTTTTTTCCTCATTATTTCCAAGCATAGAATCAATGTGCTTGAAACTCGGACATAGGCATTCTAGCAGTTAGTACCAGGAAAAGCCATTGGCTTTAGACTTGCATACTGGAAGAGAGGATTACTTACTCAGAAAGCAGAAATTTCTCCTCTTCACTGCTTTGTCTTTTCTCCTTTCCTTTTTACCTCCCCAACCCCCATGTGCAGCCCCAGTCCTCAAGTGAACCAGGGCGCGTGGAGGTAACCTTGGCTGCAACATCAAAAGTCATGGCAAAGGGGCCCCCAGGAGCCTCGCAGTCAGGAAACAGAAGCTTCTTTTCTTTTATTTTTTAATTTTTACATTTATGGGTACGTGCTTGCAGTGCATAATGATTACATTCGTCCTGGGGAGATGGTGTGTGCACATTGCACATCTTAATTCTTTTTATTTGCACTTTAGGAGGTTATGAGAATCCAGAATGTGGGGTGTGCACCTGGATTTTATTTGCTTTCTTTCCCTTTTTTCTTGCTACAGTGAGGCTCAGAAAATGATCACAGTCGCAATGAGTGTGTGACAGAAATGGAGAAATAAAGGCCCATCTTCCTGTCTGAATTGAAAAGTGGAGATTTGGGGAGACAAAACTTTCTAGGGATATCACAAAGTGGAAGGGACCAGAAGAGTGACCAAAATAAGTAGTTATAAACTATCCAGGGCACACTGAGATGTACATATGCTGCAGCATTCCATCAGCATTGAGAAGTACACCGTAAGATAGGTCAACATATAAAACTCAAGATGGTTACAGAGTACACACACATAAGACAGATACAAATAATACTGCAAAGGTGGTGATAAAGTGACAATGAGACCACAACTCCCATAAGATTTCTCAGAATTCGGAACCTGAAAGCAATTAGGTAGACTGTCTGCAACACAAAAACACCGACATTCTCCAGGAGACACAAACAAGAGCCAGAGAATCACAGCATAACATTCAAAATGTCTAGCATGCAACCTGAAATTGCATGGCATATGGGGAGTCAAAATGATGTCTGTGTGGTAAACGATAAACAGATAACCAATACTGAGATAACAATGAGGTTGAAATTATCTGATGAAAACTTTAAAGCTACTATTACAAAATTTTTCCAAGCAGTAAGACCACACACCATTAATATAAAAGATTTACAAAAATGATGTAAAGACCAGAACATTTCAGAATTTAAATATATATATAACCAAATTTCAAATCTCAATTGAAGGATCAAAATGACAAAGCAAAGAGTACTAAAACTGAAGACAGGTTTTTAAAAAAATGATCTCATCTGAATGATAGGGGAATAACGGTTTTTAAAAATGAATGACCACAGAGTCTTAAAAGACCTGTGATATCATGCCAAAAGGTTTAAAATTTGAATGACTGAAGACAGAAAATATGAGAGCAAACATTTTACTGGAAAGCTATTTGAAAAAAAAATAGCAACTGAAACTTCCCACATTTGGAGAAAGACATAAACATATTCATTTAAGAAGTACAGCAAACTCCAAACAGAATAAATGAAAAAATTTATATAAAGGTCATTGTAATAAGAATTACAGGCTACAAAAAACCTGTGATATAAAGCAAGAGAAAAATACTGCAATACTTACAGGGTAATGATGATTTGACTTATCACAAAAATAAAGGGAGACTACATAGATGTAAAAGAATACATTTAAAGTCCTGTGAGCAAAATAAGACAACCCACCCATAATTCTATACAAGCTAAAATATTCTTCAAAAATAAAGTAAAATAAGGACATTAACAAGTAAAGGACAAGTGAAAGACTTCATTACCAGGAGATCAGGAGATCAGTACAAAATGAATTACTAATGAAAGATCATCAAAGAAAAAAAAAGGATATAGGAGAAAGATTTGAATGGTAAAGAATAAAGGATTTGCAACAGGATAGTATATAATTGAATGGTAAATAAAATAGACTATTCTTCTTTGGAGTATTATTAAATATCTATGATAACAGACAGCAAAAAATAATTACCTTGCCTGATATGAGTTTCAGTGTATATAGACTTAATATGACACAACTGTGTCACAAAAGATATAAAGAGAGGGGGCCTATGTGATGATAAGTTTCCTACATTCTAATGTAAACCACTGATTTCAAGTTGACAAAGGGTATATCGTAATCTGTAGAGCAACCTCTGAAGTACTGTACAACAGAAATAAAGAATAAATACAACAGAGTATAATAAATACAAAAGATATTGGTAAAAGTATCCTTCTAAAAAAAGACGAGAAAGGAGAAACAGAAACAAATAAGAGAGAACAAACACAAATCAAATTAACAAGAAGAGTGATAGACACAATTCTAAATACATCAAGTAGCATACTCAACAGTAACAGTACAAGCAGGTTAACTAAAAGAGAGTATCAGAATATTTTTAAGTAAACAAAAGATAAATGTGAATTAATTCTATACTGCTTGTAAAAATTTATTTTAAGTATACTTGTATAGGTAGAGTAAAAGGCTCAGAAAAGTTAAACCATAAAAATATCAATGTAAATAAAATTGAAAATGGACAAAATAGACTTTAGAGCTTAAAATGATCAGAAACCAAAAAGAAAACTATTGATAAAATGGTAAATTTACTGAGACACATAACTCCTAAAAATTTATGTACAAAATAGAGCTTCAAAATGCATGAAACCTACATAAATAAATACAGAATTAAAGAAGAAATAGACAAATTCACAATTTTAGTTGAAGATTTCAACTCTTGTGTCCCAGTAATTAGTAGAATCAATTTCCAGAAAATCAGCAAGGATAATGGAAACACTGAAAAAACAGTAACAACCAACTGAATGTATTTGAAATTTATATACTTCACAGCCAACAACTGCATAACACTTATTTTAAAGTTTCTATGGAACACTGAACAAGATAGAACACATTCTGGATGATAAAACAAACCTTAGTAAATACAGAGTACATTCTTTCACCCAAACAGAATTACGTTAGAGAAATGTAACAGCTAAAAGGACAACCTTGAAAATTCTTGGGTATTAAATAAAATACTTATAAATAACCCATGTACCAAAGAAATTACCTAAGAACAGAATGGGAAGTATTATGAACCCATCAAAATTTGTGAGAGGCAGTGAAATCAGTGCTTAGCTGGACATTTATGGCATTCACTGCTTAATTGGAAAAAGGAGACTTCAAGTTAATAATGAGCTTCTTCCTTAAGAAAAAGCAA
>RJWM01027956.1:0-26163 GCA_004363535.1 Dasyprocta punctata | reverse complement strand
ATGGCAGGAGAAGCGATTTCAAGGATAGCAAGATATAGTATGGCAGCAATTTTGGATTTACTATTGGCTTGTTTTGAAGTCCTTTATCACATTCATTGTTTTGTTTTTACTGTTCCTATTCTGTTCTCTTCTGTTTGATTTACACTATGTCCGAAGTTATGTGCAGCTATTTTGAAGACATCAAGGGGCATTATGGTAACTACTGTTGATTTCATAATGTTTTGAAGTCCTGTATCTCTTACACTGGTTTGTTTTGATTGGTTTTATTGTTTTATCCTCCTTAAAATAAAATAAAAAAGAAAACCAGTATCTTCTAACTAGTAAGTTTTATTAAATATTCCATCCATTTCTAACTAAATTAAAATACTATCTTTACTAGATATGCAATTCCCAAGCACACATCGCTTTCTGAACTCCCAACCCTAATCCATTCACCAGGATATTTAACATCCATTCATCAGAATGGATTTCATTCATCAAAATGGATTTTTT
Organism: Dasyprocta punctata; assembly: GCA_004363535.1. Classification (NCBI taxonomy): domain Eukaryota; kingdom Metazoa; phylum Chordata; class Mammalia; order Rodentia; family Dasyproctidae; genus Dasyprocta; species Dasyprocta punctata. The sequence goes on along the minus strand of RJWM01027956.1, from coordinate 25,671 downwards.
TCCTGATACAAAACCATGCATTAATTACTATTACTTAACAATTTTTTAAATGCATCAACTCCTTCCTCTCTATTTCTACTTCAACTAGGATGTCATCACTTTCTCCATCTTTCCTAGTATCTTAACTGCTGTGCTTAGCTTCACTTTCCTCCATTTTATTCTCTTCTCTGTTTCTAGAATTATTTGAATGCAAATATCATCAGATTTCTACCCTTTAAATCCTTCATGGCTCTTCTTCATCTTCAATACATAGTCCAAATTACTTGGTTTGGCAGATAAAATTGGTGTCACAAATAACCCTTTCTATTCACCAGTGCATTAGCAGATACTGTCTACTCCAGACACCAAACAACTTGAAGCTCTTGGAGTACACCATACACTTTCAACCCTTTGTCTCTTTGGATGTGTTGCTGCTTCTGACTAGAATATATTCCATTCTTCCTCTAATCCATTTAGGACTGCATATTCAAAACAGAAAAGGTCTCAAGCAAGCTTTACACATTCCTCCATGTCAGATTGTGCCAAGGAGTGCCCTTCATTTTGATACCTGGAGCAGCACAAATAGATTCTTTTAGCGCATGCATACATTTTTATTGCAGTTATTGTTTTCCTTCCTCACTAGCTATTGGAGTCCTTACAGGCAGGAGTTATTTGTCATTTCTCTATCCATAGTACCTAGCAAAATACTAACACACTTGTAGTAATAATATGAAAAATAATTAACTAAGTGATACCTCTTGTTAAAACCCAGACTAAATACTTTCCATAATTCTATGACTGCTAAGTGTCAGCTCATAATTTTGTGTTCTCTAAAACCACTTTTAACTAAAAATAACATTGTCCAGCTTGTTCACTCATCTTATGCACAAACTTGGCTACAGTGACTTTGGGATATTTCCAAAGAAAGAAAGTTTCCTCTGTTGAACAAATTCAAAAGAACATGACTCAGGCTCTAAATAAACCCAGAAAAGATGGTCTTAAATATTTTGAGTAGGAATGGGATTGTTGGATTATTTTGATAAGAATAATCTTCATTCAAATGCCTATGGAAGCTACCAGATTTAGTGAAGTATCTCTTTCCCCGTTCTTCACAGAACTGAGTATAAACATCATACCTAGCCCATACCACGCCATATGGAAAGGGTGGATGTAAATCTCTCTTTCCTATTACCAGTGGTTCTCATCAGGGTGCTAATACAAACCCTCTCTTGTAGGAATATGTTTGATTATTATAGGGATGAGGGGGAGGTACCCCTTTCTTTTAGTGTCTAAGATGTCAAAAGCTTGCAGTATGCAAAACAGTCCTATACAGCAAAGAACTATCCTGCCCAATGTACCATTGTTAAGAAATAATTAGGTCACGTGGGTGCTGATATTAGAAATGGATTAATTCTAATAATTAATTCATTTGATTAATTCGATTAATTAAAGCACAAACTTTGCCATAGCCTTGGCAAGCAGTATCTAAGATCTTCCAGATTTCCTTCCACATTGTTAGGAGAAGTGGAAGGAGATGGCCAATCTCCCCTCAAGTCTGAGTCAAACCTGGATGAAGCAACCTCCTTTAAAGCATCCTTTCTCATGGGTCACACCCTGAATTCACTTTGCCTTTTTTTTTTTTTTTTTTTTTGAGACAGGGTTTGCTATGTATTCCTTCCATGTTGGCCTTGAACTTGTGCCACCACACTCAGCTCACTTTGCATTCCGAAGTGAAGAACACACCAACCAGAAGAAGCAAAAGGAACTGAGTTTTAAATCTTCTTACTCCTCCCCCTGAAAATTAAACCCTTTGGCACCACTGGCTCCTCTGATCTCCATTTTGTCATTTGCCCACATTAGTAGTCAATCTTACTAGACACATAATGGGGGTTTAACCAGCAAGCCCAACATAACCCCCTCAGGGCATCATGCGACACATTAGTATCACGGATCTTTGGCTCTTCAATAGAAAACATACATTAGGGAAATACAGCGGATCAGATAGGGTTTACTCTAATGATTCTCAATACATATTAGTATCGTTAAGGAGTGGGGAAGTCCATAAATAAACTGAGTCAACATTTTCCAATTTAATTTAACCCCAGACTCCTTTTTACAACTGAATACATTTCAAGAATTTTTGCTCTAAATATATGGACAGATCTTTTTTTATTATTATTTTCATATAAGTGGAAAGACTCCAAAGGACATGGGGGGGGTACTGGGAATGAAACTCATGACTGTATGCTCACCAGGCAGGCACTTATGCTGCTGAGCTATATCCCCAGCTCCAGACACTTGAATCTTAAAAAGTTCCTGTAATAAAAGAAAATCTGTAGCTAAGCATGGTGGTGCACACCTGTAACCCTAGCACTCAGAAGACTGAGGCAGGAGGATCACTGTGAGTTTGAGGCCAGCCTGGTGCTACATCACAACTTCAAGGACAGCATGAACTACATAGTGAAACTGTAGTTCAAAAAAAAAAAATGTGTAACAGTGGACTTCAGGTTAGAGATAGGTTAAGACAGGATCATCGTACATGCTTCAAATTCCAACTTTTTTTTTTTTTTTACAACACTGGGAATTGAAACATATGCAAGATAAGCACTCTATTACTGAGCTACATCCCCAGTCCTTTTCATTTTATTTTGAGACAATGACTCTAAATTGCCCCAGTTGGCCTTGAACCTATGACCTTCCTTCCTCCATCTCCAGAGTAGCTGGGATTACATGTGTGCACATTCACGCCCAACTATAAATTTCAACATCTTGATCAGAGTTGTTTTGGCTGTTGATAAAGCAGATTTTAAACCTGTTCACAAGAGAGGATTATACTAGAAAATGTTACTTGATTATGCTTCCATGTTATTTTCAAATTTGGAACTAGTGGCCTAATAGATCAGTAAAACTTCAACATATATACTTTTTAGATTTTAGTTACAAAATCTATTGCATGATAAAAATGTACAGCCTGCTAATTTTTGTTGGTTGATAATAAAGTCCTTTAAATCGCTATAAGAAATCTTGTGTAAATTAGCTCTTTAAACCCTTCTGCTCAGGTATAAACTTGTATAGTACTGGTAACCACACATTTGGTTTAAAAAAAGCAATCTGTAAGCTCAACCATATGCTGACATAAATCAATGCATGAGCCCAGCAGCGATGCTTAGAAACATCAGTGCTACGAGGGAATAAAAGGTTTCCTTTAGGAGAAATGGAATCATCCCCACTAGGACTTCATAAACCTCAAAACCTTGTACCTTAAGTCACATAAAATACTTTTCCAGGGTGACCCATTATTTTTTGTTGTTTTCTTTTATTATTTATTTAATGCTTTAATAATGTGAAGGCTCTGGTTGTAGCAAGAGTGGATCTTTTTTCACTCATACTAAAAGTAAATGACTTACATGTCAGTGCAAGGAGAGCAGAGCTGGGGCTCACCACGGAAGAGATGTGTTTAATCTCTCCTCAGATGAATGCGTGCAACACCCCGGAAGTGTGGGAAAATGGTTCTCAGCAGTTAGGGCTGCCGTATGTGGCTCTGCAGGCTGTGAACAGTGCAACCTGCATAGCTCTACACAATAGCCCATGCTGCAATCTTCAGGGTGGCTCCGTGCTTCAATTTTCATACTTGCAGAAATAAATTAACTGAAGAAGAGCAGCATATGCAGGAATCTTATGAAATCCTATGGGGTGACCTCCCCCACACAGGTGGACAAAGTTGATCACTTGTTATATAAATTCTACACTATTAAGGTACAAAGTAAATTTCTGAAATAAAAAAATTCAGTGAAATCAAATCTGAATAAAAATCAGAAGTGAGAACTATTGCGATTTTCCATTAAAAGGGAAAAAAATCCACTTTGTTACTGCAGAAAAAAAGAGGAAGGATTTGCAGCATTAGGTTCTTGGCAACCACTACCTGAATCATTACTCTGCTCATTTTCTGCTCCTTTTCTAGCACAGCCCTCTCCTCAATCAGTTCAAAATGCAGAATGTCTATGGCTGACAAGTTGGAGTCAGCAGCAAAATTTCCCTGAGATGCATTTTTGTACATTTGCTGACAGTAGAGACGAAACTAGTGAAATTCCTCCATCCTTTGACATTAAAGACTTGAAACAGTCCTCACAACTGAAAGCACCCTTTTCCCAATAAGATCGTGTCAGACACCTTTAAGAACACAGTTATGGTATAATACATAAACCGCGATGCGTAGGATCTATATTTAAATATTCATCATTTTCCAATGGGGTATAATGAAATATATCCTTGTCTTTTGTTCTTGAAATTATACATATTGTTCCTGAATAATCCACACTGTTCATTTTGTAAGATATTGTCTTAGAAGTCTTTTTGGATTTGGGCATAGGAAAAACACCTGAAAATGATTATCATTGTAAGGCTTTCTGTTGAAATCTCATAAGCTAAGAGGCACAGTAGCTGCCCTAAGAGAGTCATGGTGGGACTGTTTCATTTTATTTAAGTGTAATGGGGGTAATTGTCTCTTACTAATTAGAAAACAGAACTCACAGGAATTTTTTTTCAATGCTTTCAAAACACCGACATGGCTACTTGCTTATTCTCTTTCTCTCTCTCTCCCTCTCATTTTTATCATTACCCTCCCACTCTCACCTGGCTGCATGGACAGAGACGGTAGAGAAGTCAGAAGAGCAGAATAATGGAGTTCTTCTCTGTCAGATAAACCACAGCATCCCTTTAGCTGACTGCAGAAGGTTAAACTGCTTGCAACTAAAATGCTAGAGAAAGTACAGTTCCTGATGGAAGCAGTCTGGAGCCCATTGCTGGCTTTCATATAGAGGAGACTTCACAGTGAGTTTTAAAAGATTGGGCTTGCGAGATCTGGCTCATCAAAATTAAGTACTACGAAGAAAAGCACCAAACTGAGCAGGGCGTCTGTAGTCCCAACTACACGTGAGACTGTGTGGGTGGACTGCTTAACTTCAGGACCCCAAGGCCAATCTGGATAACCAGTGAGAGATCCTAACTTAAAAAAAGTAAAATTTAAAAAAAAGTAGAAAAGTCATCAAATAATGGCTGTATGAATTTGGTTCTAAAAGCTTAATCCATAAAGTTATTCTACATTTTGCTTTATTAAAATTATTTTCATAATCTTTTTCAAAGTAATAAGCATACAGCCAGAAGCTGTATCTCAGGTAAGGAATAATTTGGGCCTTTAATTAGACCAGAAAAACTAAATGTTCCTTTCCTCCTGGAAGTGATAGACCCCAAGTACTGGAAAACTATGAAGAAAAAACATACTTGGAGTAGTGAACTCTGAAATCTCAACTTTTATAAAGTGCTAACATTATTATAATACTGTTATGCAGCATTTCATTTTATGGCTTAATGGTTGTGAAAAATAAGGAAAATGCATTCTAAATTTCTAAGTCCTATAAAGCACTCATGCTTTAACTCTTATTACTTAACTGGTAATCTCTGAATACCGAAGCGCTAGAGCACAAGCTTAATGTGGATGAAGCCTGAACTTCAGTCCTCAGCACAAAAACCAACAACAACACAATAACCAGAAAGAAAGCATTTATGAGAAAGGAAACAGTTAAACAATATTTTCCTTTAAACAGCTTTACAAAAATTCAGATAACAGCACAGACTACAAACAGAAACATAAAACAGTAACATTTAATGCGGTGTTTCAGAGTTTACCAAAGGACCACCTGCATCAGAATCACTTGAGGAATCTGCTAAAATGCAGATAGTTTGACTCTGCTCCAAATTTATAAGTGAGATAGATGGTTTGGTAGGTTAACAATCCACTAATGGTCAACTTGTAACACCAAGCTGAACTGAATCAGCATGGTGCTGGGTATGGAGGGCCTACCTGAGCATTGCTGCCAACAGCATAAAAAGAGAACTGGAGAGGAAGATGGTGCTGTTGAGTCTCCTGGAGAAGTTTGTCATGCTGGTTTTCCCGATACGAACTCAGCTGTTTACACCATTGGAGAAGCTTGGGACCTCACTGTTGCTGAGGATGGCTGGGGTTCTTTTCCTTACCTTAAGCATTGCTTCCTGGCCCCAGTGCAGATTCGTCAGCCTGCTGGCACTGATCCTTCACCCTGCTAGTGCGGAATTTCTAGCTTCTGCCATTGGCCTTTGGGCCTTCCTGTCAGATCTTTGATACAGACTTGCATTAGACATTGTCGTGGGTTTTAGGCCTCCAGTTGGATTCATCAAGGACATTGCTATGGGATCTGGGCCCTCAGCTGGATTCTTTGGGTCTCTAGTACACGGACAGATCTCTTGCACTCTTCTTCATTTGACTCTGGGTGAATATTATAACAATTTTATAAGTTACGTGTCCTGTATTAAATCTTTTCCCATGTAAACCCTGACAACAACCGATAGGCACTCAAGAATCCACATTTTTGACAATACCTTCACATGAATCTTGAGAACATTTAGGTATGAGAACCACTGCATCAGACAAAGTTTCCCCTTGATAGACATGATGTGTCCATTATTATAGCCGCATTTCTTAACCTACGGCCTGATTCAGAGCTAATGTTCAATGTTGCATGAGCAACGGATATAGGGCAGACAGTTTTTCTCCTTTTATTTTATTTTAGTGTTTTTTTTTTTGAGACAGGGTCTCACTATGTAGTTCAGGCTGGTCTTAAACTCACTATGTAGTCCAGGCTGACCTTGAACTCATAGCAGTTCTGCCTCATCCTCCCAAGAGCTGGGATTACAGGCATGTTCCACCATGCCCAGCTTCTCTCTCTCTCTCTCGCTCTCTTTTTTTTTTTTTTTTTTTTTTTTTTTTTTTTTGTCTTTTTTGAGACAGGGTATCGCTATGCAGTTCAGGCTGGACTTCAGCTCATTTTGTAGCCCAGGCTGGTCTTGAATTTGAAATAATCCTCCTGCCTCAGCCTCTTGAGTACTGGGATTATAGGCATGTGCCACCACACCTGGCTCAAAAGTTTGCAATTGAAGATTTGAGAGTGACTTCTCTCTCTCTCTCTCTTTTTTTTTTTTTTGATACTGGAGATCGAACTCATGACCTTGCACTTGCCAGGCAACCATTTGTGCTGCTGAGCTAAATCCCCAGCCCCTCTTTTTTAATCATAGTTTAAATCTAAGTATTTACTCGAGGAAAATATTCATCTGTGTTCTGTAGTTACCAAAGGAAAACAAATACAGAGAAAGATGCAGAAAGCAAAGAATGTGAGTTGACCAGCCAGAAACATATTATAAATGTATTTGATGCGCATATTTACTATGTGATATAAGCAAAAGCTCAATTAATGTGCTAACAGTGTATCTGCTCAGTTAATTAGAGCATAAAGCCTTTCTGCTCAGAGGTGTCATTTAAGAAACAAATGGATCCACATAGGTCCAATATCTCAACTGGAAAAATAATGTAAAATATTCACATCTTATTGATGAGTGGAATAATTTTCAATATGAAAATCAGCACATTTAAAAGTGCAGTGGAAAAATTCTGGAATGAATGTGCCAAAGTAGAGGACTGGAGTGAGTTTGGATGCTTGTATAAAAGGGCCATTGTAACTATTCAATTAGCAGGTTGTGGGAGCAGCTGGGCTAGATAGAGCTGGTGGTTGGGTTGGCAGTGATGAGAATGGGAAGTTAGACCAGAATCCAAAGATGTGTTAGAAAATAAGCCTGATGGAGTAAAGGATGGAAATGAAGAACAATTATAAATGGTCTTGAGGACCTGAGTGTTGAGAAAAAAATATAATCCATAAATTTATCCTCCAATCTAGAAAAACAAACATTCTTTTGTTTTGGTTCTTTACTGATTACTTAAAAGTCTTTCCTATCTATTTACCTATTGAACAATAACAATTTTAAAGTAAACTTACAACACATCTCCCCATATAAGTATTTTCTTTAACAGATTAAAATGAAAAGGCATGGCTCTGATTTCATCAGAAACAGGTTTTTTGTCATAGAACGTGAATTTTTTTTTCAGTGCTGGGGGCAAAACCCAGAACCTTATGCATGCTAGGAAATGCTTTGCAACTGAGCTATAGCTTCAGCCCTATAACATAAATTATTAGAAAATAAAATTTAAGCCAGGCATGCTGGCATCTAATTGTAATCTCAATACTCCAGGAGGTTCAGGTGGGAGGATTTCAAGTTTGAGCCCAGCCTGGGAAACTCAGCCATTTAGCAAGACTGCCTCAAAATTTAAAAAATAAAATAAAATTAAAAAAACTAAAAGAGCTGGACTGTAGCTCAGTATAAAGACCCTGGATTCATTCTTCAGTACCATACTGCATAGGGAAAAAAAATGTCAAGTCCTGTCCATCTACCAATGTTTCTAGTGAAAGTACTGTATATCCATTCATTTTTCGAAATAATGAAAAGATCATTTTCCAAGGTCATCTGCAACTCAATTGTTTGCTACTTGGAAGTAATTTCTCTTAGAGATAAGTGTGCCTATTAGATTAGTTTTCTAGGCTAGACCATGAAATCATGCTTGGGTCACTCCGAACTCAAAAATCCACAAGACTGCTGACTTTTGAAACCTAAAGTCACTTTGCTGTACAAGGATCCCTCTGCCCTTGGTCTTCCTGTTTGTGTGTGCTGGAAGTGGGGCATACTCAAAATAGTAGATTTCAGGGGTCCCTTTTCCTGAGGAAGTTTTTCATCATAGAAGAAGAAAGATCACCTTGCAAATTCAAAGTAGAATCTAGCAGTTTCAGAGTCTAATTTCTTTTCTTTTTTATTTGTCTTTGTCTTTTTTTTTTTTTTTTTTTTTTTTTAGACAGGGTTTCACTATGCAGTTCAGGCTGGCCTAGAGCTGACTTTGTAGCCCAGGCTGGGCTTTGGCTCATGGTAGTCCTTCTGCCTCAACTTCCCAAGTGCTGGGATTACAGATGTTTAATCCCACCAAAGGTGGTTTCGGAGTCTAATTCCTTGAAAAGCTTCTACAAGGTAGAAATTGTGGAATATGAAGTTTGATGTTTCCGTGTCATCATACAGAATAAATAACAAGAGATTTGAGGGATACTTTAACAGAGAAAGTCATAAGGGGGAACAAAGAAGCTTACCCGCCCTGGATAGTTAATAACCAGTGAGCAGGTGGCACATCTTTGTTGCAGCTTACACTAATGACCAATGACTGATGGACTCTCTTTTCCTGAAAATGTGGTAAGCATTGATGTAAACAAGAGAGCCTAAATGGAGTGGTCAATGGAGCAAGAGGATGTTTTCCCTCTAATTAAATCAGAACTAATAGTACTAAAAAGCAGACTTACTGACATGTGCAAATAAGGACATTGTTTTTTTTTTTTTTTTTGGTAAATGTGGTACAAATAGAAATTGTGGGATTTTCACTTTGCTCTGCCATCAAAGATGCTACTTGTCAACATTCCATAGTTACACAATATTATGTTAAAGCGATACCATTACTTAAAAGGTGTTTTGTTTTGTTTTGTTTTGTCTTGAACTTGAACTTGCTTTGTGACCTGTTGGGGACCACAAATTCACAATGGCTAGTTATACATACTTCCATAAGGGATGAATGGAGGTTTGGGATTATTGGTATCACCCTTTTGAGATTTTCCATGATCTCATCAGGGGTGAACCATCCTCTCACACCTACTAAGATTAAGACAAAGACCAAGACCACTAAGACTAAGACTAAGTAAGATGAAGACTACTAAGACTAAAGATGCTCCAGGGCAATATCCTCATTAATTTAAAATTACCACCCTCCTCTAAATCATCCTGTAGTCCTTCTCATTATTGTGTGCATCCAATAAAAAGTGGCTAGCTCAGAACATCTTAGTCTTTGCCCATTCTGAGGCATTGACCTCCCAGTCCCCCTTTTATGAATTACTAAATTTCTTTTTCAACCTTGACCATATATGTCCCTCATACAGGTAGTTGGGGAATCTTGGCTACAGGTCCTGATAGTAACCCAGGCTGGCCTCAAACTTGCAGCAACCCTCCTGCTTCAGCTTCCCCAGTGCTGGGATTATAGGCACACCATGATGCCAAGTCACACTTCAAGAGGTTTTAAATTTTTGTCTGTGCAACAACCACTTTTACTGTATGACTGTCAGGAAACTATGGTTCATTTCTGTGCACTACTAGGATGATTAGCCTCCATAGCTTTCATTTTACAATCCTGGTGCAGTATATTGGGATCCATAATGGTTGGCTTGAGCTTAGGAATTTAAAATTCAGGCAAACTAAATGAAACTAGAAGAAAATCCATATTATGCAGGAAGCTTATACGTATCAGGTCATTTTAGTTCCTAACTAGCATCAGTAATATGTAAGGATCGATCAGTTTTAAATTTGTATTTTTATTTATGTAAATCATTTAACAATTATTCCTGACAAGTCAAATTAGGCACTTGACTGCAACTGCCCTTGTTTCTCCTGGGAATCAAACCCAGAGCCTCAGACATGCTAAACAAGTGTCTTATTATTGAGCCACATTCCTTGGTCTGAAAGCCTATTTTATTAGATTTCCCACCACTGGAACAAAATATCCTATCTCACAGTATAAGCGGGGAGAGGTTTAATTTGGTGGTTTTAAAGGATTCAATCCATGGTCAGCTGACTCTAAAGCAGAAATGGGATGGTGGAAGGGCATAGTAGAGGAAAGCTGGGTGGTGGCCAGGGGAACAGGGCAACAATGCCAGAGAAGATGCGGTGAGGGACCAAACATAGACTCCAGGGCCATGCCTTCACGACCCACCCAGACACACCCAAAAGTGCATTCTCCCAATTACCCAGGGGGATTCCAAAGCCAATCAAGTTGACACTCCATCCTAACTACAACATCCCACTCCTTGTCAACTTCCTCAAAGTTATAATAGTTCCAGAATTTTTCAAAAGTTCAACTTCAAGTCAAATTCTCATCTGAAGCTTAAGGCAAATTCTTAGCTGTTAACCTTTACAAAAATAAAAAAACAAGTTGCAGAGTCTCAAGGTACAATGGCACAAAATAAATGGTCCCATTCCAGAAGGGAGGAGTGAGGGAGAGAAAAGAGTCAGATCAAAGCAAAACCAAAGACCACAAAGGCAAACAGTACATCTTAGCAATCAAGGCAGGCTGTGCCCAGATGTGAATTCCTAAGGGCGTGGGCAGTCCAGCCCCCATGGCCTTGCTGACTGCAGTTCACATGGCCTCTCTCAGGCTGGCTCTGCTCATCACCTGTGGCTTTCCTCAGCAGATGACCCATATTCCTGGCATTTCTAACTTCCTGGGGTCTCCATTGCATCTTTGGTTTCATTCTTATATCTTCACACAGTACCCTCTCAGGGGCTCCTTGCCAGGCCTTCCAAGCCTTCTTTTGAAATCTGGGTGAAAGACTCCCTGACCCCACAACTCTTGTGTTCCGCATGCAGGTAAAAACATCATCATGTGGATGACACTAAGGTCTCTCACCAGTGTGGGCACTACCCAGGTCCTCTTGTACCATGGCTTCAGTGACTTCTAAGTGCCAGGATGACTGAGTATGGTAAAATGAATTCCAGGGAGCCAGTTTCCTAAGCAGCACTTCTTGAGCAGAGGGCCTAGGGATTCTCTTTTCAAATGAAATGTTTCTGCTTTTGTACCTTTGAGCCTGTGTTGAGTGTGGCCTTGCTGATTCTTCAGATGCCTTCAAGGAACCTTTTTTTCTTACTTCTGTAAAGTGCTTGCTTCCTTCTTGATGGCAATAACCTCTTTAGCAGCCGTACCTTCTTTGACTACAACTTTAACATGGCTCCTTCTGGGCCAAAATTTAAATTTTCCAAATGTTCTGCTTTTTGTCTAAATTCTTACTGTAAATCTGGCTAAAAGCAGTACCCCTGTCACAACTTGAATATTGAGTTGCATTGAAATTTCATCCACCAGATCAATTAGTCTACCATCCTTAATCTCAGTCTCCCACAAACTCTCAGGGTGTGGGGAAAATGCACACAATAGTGTAACACATATGGCTTTTAGCCCAACTGTCACTGGAGCCCTCGTTCCTAAATGAAATGCCCTGAACCTGGCTTTTATGATCTGCTTTCTGTCAGCATTCTGTTCCTCTGAGCTCTGATCAGAATCACCTATCAGGCTCTTCTTACATTAATTTAAGGTTTCTGTAGCCCACAACTCCAAATCTTTCCAAGTTCCTCCAACAAACCAGTCCAAAGGGCTTCTAAACCACATGGTCAGATACTGTCACAGCAATGAACTCACTTCTCCAGCACTAAAAACCTGTATTGGGATTCTCTAGAGGAAACAAATCCATAGAAAATATGTACAATTATGGAGGAGGATTTATTAGGTAGGCTTAGACAATCAGAGACAGGTGAGTCCACAGCAGCTATCTATACCCTAGAGAGCCAAAGAATTCACTGGTTGCTCAGTCTAAGAAGATGGAAGCCAACAGATAAGAAGGATCAAGAATGTAGCACCAGTTAAAGGCTGAAAGCTCCCAGCACTCAGTAGGCTGAGGTAGGTGGAGCATTGTGAGTTCGAGGCCTGCTTGGGCTACAATGTGAGCAAGGCCAGCCTGAACTACATAGTGTGACCCTGCCTCAAAAAAAAAAAAAAAAATAGGGCTGGGAGTTTGGCTCAGTGACTTAAGCACCAACTTGGCCAGCGTGAGGTTGTAAGCTTGATCCCCAGTACTGACAAAAAAATAAAATAAAATAAAGGTTGAAAGCTTGGAAGTTAACTGAAAGTTGACTGTGTGACTCTATACTGGAAGACTGAAGAAACTGAAGACTAATGTCCAAAGGCAACAGCAACAAAGGACGCACCAGCTCGAGAAGAATGAAGAGCTCAAAATGGGAGCACTTCCTTCTTTCCTTTTGTTATTCCATTAAGGCTATAAGCCTATTAGTTGGTGCCACTCACATCAGGGATGTGGTGATCTACATGTCATCCACAGATAAACCCAGAAGTATGCTTTATTAATCTTCAAGGTGGTGTTGGTTTTTTTTTTTTTTTTTTTTTTTTTTTTTTTTTTTTTTTTTTTTTTGAGGCAGGGTCTGACTATGTAGTTCAGGCTGGACTTGAACCTATTATGCGGCCCAGGCTGGCCTCAAACTTGCAGCAATCCTGCCTCAACCTCCTGAGTGCTGGGATTATGGGCATGCAGCACCACAACCAGCCAATTAATTATAATTTAAATGCCATCTCATTATTTATCAATTTAGATTTAATTTTCATCATCAATCATTATCAAACGTTCTTTGAAATCATTGCTGGAGATCCATTACTCAAGTAAGAGCCCAATGTCAGCACTACCTACCTCACTTGGGAGCATTTGAGAGGGTGTTTGTGCTGAACACACAACTACTCAATTAGGAAATCCCTTTTATGACATATTTGGCAGGTGATCATCCAGCTTCGTTTGATGAGGACCTCACTATTGCTTAGGCTTTAGCTTGTGGGATCTATAAACTAACCATTGAGCATTTTCCTCACGGTGTGCCGAGGCTGCTTCTGGGCACTCTTCCACTGGAGTTCTAACTTTTTCTCACATATCTCTCAAGAAATCTCAATGACTCATTCACTCACAGTCTTCCTTTTTTTTTGGAGATGGGGTCTCACTATGCAGTTCAGGCTGGCCTGGACTCACTTTGTAGCCCACGCTGGTCTCCAACTTGCAATGATCCTCCTACCTCAAGCTCCCGAGTGCTGGGATCACAGGAGTGCACCACTACACCTGGCTCAGACTTCTGTTCTTTAAAGAGAATTACCCCATCACCTTGAAATCCTGCTTTTCCTGCTCCATTCATCCCAGGCCTTTAAGTACTCCAGCTTGATTTGACAGTGGAAGGCAAGGAGACCCTCAATTCCCTCAGTGTGGGTATCACTGAGACCATTCTAGCTAGCATCTATCATCATTATTAAACAACTTGCCTCACATAGGGTGCTCATGTAGGAGCTAGAGTTAGGGACCGTTATGGGGTTTTGTTAACATTTATTTCCTGCTATGCTTAAGGCATATGGTTGACAGATAAAATACAAGATGCCCAGTTAAATTTGACTTTCAGATAAATAGTAAATAATCTTGTAGTAAGAATGTTTCCCAAGCTGGGCATGGTGGCACCCACTTGTAATCCCAGCACTCAGGGGAGGCTGAGGCAGGAGGATTGTTGTGAGTTTGAGACTAGCCTGGGCTACAAAGTGAATTCAAGGTCTGCCTGAACTGCATAGTGAGACCCTGTCTCAAAAAATAGGGCCAGAAAGGCCGGAAGTTTGTCTAGTGACTTAAGCGCCTGCCTGGCAGGCACGAGGTTGTGAGTTCGATCCTCAGTACTGAAAAAAAAATCATTAAAGAGTTTGAGGAATATTGATATTAGATCTTCCCTGAAGTTCTTATAGAAATTAATGGTGAATACATCAGGTCTTTTCTTTCAAAAAAAAAATAGGGCCAGAGATTTAGCTCAATGACCTAAGTGACTACCTGACAGGTGCGAGGTTGTGAGTTCAATCCCTGGTATAAAAAAACAAAACAAAAGAGCAACAAAAGAATGTTTCCCAAATATTACATTATCATGTTTACACTAGAAAATTATTCATTATTTATTTAAAGTGCAAATTTAATTGGGTGTCTTATATTTTTATTAGATAACTCTTGTGTCTTGTCATTTTTCTTGTTGCTGGGACAAATACCTGATACCACAATTTAAATGGGAAGAGGTCTGTTTAGGATCATACTTACAGTCCCCAGTCAGCTGCCTCCAGGGCAGAACTACACTGCAGAGGGGTATAGTGGAGGAAAAGTGGCTCACAACATGGTGGCCAGGAAGCAGAGAGAGAAGAGAGGACCCGGGGAGGAAGACACAGCCTATCTTTCCATGTCACCCCCAGTGACCAGCCTCTTCTCATTAGGCCCAATCTCCCAACAGCAAGTCAGCTATAGACCTTATAAGACCTTATCTCTTTAATTTGTACTGCCATGACAAAATAGGTATAATTATCTTCTCCCCCTTTTAGATTAATAATCTTATGTGAGGAGATATCCCCAGCTAATAAGCATGTGAGTGGAGACTCAAACTTGAGCTGTCTGAAATGCAGCTTTATGGCTTCATCATGGCTATTAGAAATAAATGTTACACTGAAGAGAAAATGGAGATGCCAGTCCTCCCTCAGATCTCCTAACTTAGGACTGTGAGTGTAGGAACCCAGGCACTGGTGCGAGCTGCAGGTCATTCTCCTGTGAAGCAAGGGTGAAGCAGCGCTCCTGGATGTTTTCACACGAAGTGTTATTAAGCCAGATCTTCACTCGGGAAATTAATTTTTTGAACATAAAAACAGAAATTTGTTTTTATCTGTTGAATTGCTAAATTTGGCCCCTTTTTTTTTTTTTTTTTTTTTTGAGACAGTCTCGTTAGGTAGTCCAAGTTGGCCTCAAACTTGCAGTGATCCTCCTGCCTTAACCTACAAAATTCTAAGTGTGTGCCACCATGCCCAGCAGATTTGGACTATTTTGATTTTCAAGTTATTTTGAAATCTTAATTTTGGCACGTATAAATCTTGTTGTTATATTTTTACTGGACAAAGTACCAATTTAATTTCCGAAGTCGCTTTTGAAGATGGCCTTTCCTTTCCTTTTCTTTTTGTCTTTTTGAGACAGGGTTTCACTATGCAGTTCAGTCTGGCCTTGAACTGACCTTGTAGTCCAGGCTGGCCTTGAACTCAAAGTTCAGCCTAAGATACTCATTTCTGTGAAATAATGGGTTTTACTTCTTTTAAAGTCACATAGATTTGAGGAATTTGGTGTAAGCTATGAATTCTTTCTGTGGGGGAGGGGAAACCCAAATGAACGTGCATGTAATGAAATCTTGCACATAATTTCAGGAGGTTTCTGCAACCAAGTGATAGATCTAAAATTCCATGGACCCCCAGATTAAGAATCTGGATGAGGGGCTGGGGATATAGCTCAGTAGTAGATACTTGCCTAACATGCATAATCCCAAGTACCACTAAAAAAAAAAAAAAAAAAAAGAATCTGGGGGACTTTTCCTAGATGACTTTTAGCTCTTCATTGCAAAATTTACTAAAAGTGCTATTAATATATTGCTAACCATTGTTAATTCTCCAATTAACTCTTTCACACTTTGAAAATTAAAGCTTTTTCATTAATAAAAGAAACTTTTGGAGAAATAAATACTTCCGTATTCTATCACTGAAACTATAATTTTTAAAAAATTAACTGTGGTAAAACATTCTTATAAAATTTACCATCTTAATCATTTTAATGTATAGTTCAGTAGCATTAAATATATTCTCATTTTGTATAACAACTCAGAATTCTTTTCATCTTACAAAACCAAAATTCTATTCCCAGTGAATGACAACTCTGTTTCTCCTTCTACCCCCCGGGTCTATCTTCTGGCAAAAAACTGTTCTATTTTTTGCCTGTATGAATCTGACTTTAGGCACCTCATAGAATGCAGTCATACAATATTGTTTTTTTAGTGACTGGCTTACTCCATTTAGTGCAATGTACTCTAGCTTCATCCATGTGGCAGTGTGTGTCAGAATTTTCCAAATAACATTATATTGTCTGCATGTACCACATTCTGTTTATCCATTCATCTGTTGATGGACACTTGAGTTGTTTTTATATTTGGTGATAATGTACAGTGCTGCTATATGCATGAATCTTTCTTGGAGGAAATTCGGCAGTGCCAATAAAATTACTATAGATTGGTGCTCAGGAGACAGGGAATGTAAAAGCAAACATTTTAAAAAAGTAGGTATTTTGTGTAGAAAATCATTAAAAACGTGTATTAGATCAGGATTTAGAGGAATATGGAGTTAGACTGGTATGTTTCTCTATTACGTGTGGAGAAATCAACATAGATTCAAGATTTTTGATAGAACATATTTTCTAGCTCTAGTCTAGCAGTACCATCATTCTAGGTACAAAGGAAGTAAAATGGAAGATCTAATTTGGAACTCTAGTGTGTGTCTAGATTTTGATCTTTATTTTTAGTAGCCTTTAAAAAAGTGACTAATGCCATGTTCTATAATAGGAAGAAAAAAAAGGCTTAAAATATCTTAATGTTTTCAGAAAGCAAGGATGTTTTTAAAATGTCAGAATTCTGACCAGGAGTGGTGGTGCCCGCCTGTAATTCCAGTACTCTGGAGGCTAAGGCAGGTGAATTACTGTGAGTTTGAGGCCAGCCTGAACTATATAGCAAGACCCTGCCTCGATACATACCTACCTACCTACCTACCTACGTATATACATACATACATACATAAAGTCAGAACCAAGAAAACTATCTAAAAGCAGGCTAAGCCAGGCAAGATAGCACATACCTATAGCCTCAGCACTCTGAAGAGCTGAGGCAGGAGGATTGCAGATTGGAGCACGGCCTGGGCAATTCAGTGACTTGGCAAGAATGTCTCAAAATAAAAAATTAAAAAAGGGCTGCAGATGTTCAGAGTGAAAGTTCTGAGCTTAATCCCCACCATATCCCCCTACAAAACAAGGTTTGGTCAACTTGTGTCACTTAAGTATCCAAAAATTATGTATATGAGTATATATAGTTAACTGAGGTGAGTTACAGCTATAAAAGTCCGTGAGCTTATAATAATACTCAAAAATAAAAAATACACTGTAGAGTTTAAAACTGTGGTGGTTTGTGAGGGTGAATGCAATAGAATGTGCATATTTTTGAAATGAATTTTTAAGAAATAGGGGAATGTTGACTTTCATGAGTGTTCTATATATCTTCTACTAAATGTATTGATTCAAAACTTGAGGTAAAACTTTTAAATGTGGTAAAGGAAAAGCTGAATGTTTCATAGTTGGTAAGTGCTGTCCATAATCTTTTCAATTAAGTTCAGTACTGTGTGCTGTTTGTATTTTACAGGTCAAGTTTAACCACTATTTGAAATATCTAAAGTTTCCTCTGTAATTTCGGTACTGAAACAAGATATTATATGTACAGAAAAGCAACAAAACAGCGCAGAGGAATGTGTGCCCGTGATTAGTGAAGCAAATCTTCATCTTCAGAGAAATGTCAACATATTTCTTTCAGTAACTGGAGGCTTAGGGGCCCTGAGAAAGGAAGATACTGACAAGTACTTGGAGCTACTTTGTATTTTGTTACCGAGATTTGTGTATGAAGAGTCTCACTATATAAGAAATACAACTGGAGGCAGGAAAAATTGCCAAATCCTTCATAATAGATAAAGAAAATTTCAGAGCAGTGAGTAGCTAACATAACAGATTCCTAAGTCACATGAGACTATTATTAAGATATTGATCATAGTTTATTTTTTTCTCTTTTTTAGAGTTACATAAAATAAAGAAACAGTGGATAATCAATAGTATCTAATATTTGACAAAATATGGTGTGAATTTTCCTCTGTTTGGTTGAGAAGGGAAAGGGAAAGACAAAGAATTGTAGTGGAAAAAATAGGAACTCTACCAATAATAGGAAGAATATGAAAGATGGTGGAAAATGATAGATTAGCCAAATGTTCTCAAGAGGGAGGCTGGCAACATAATCTCTGTCCCTTGTTTCCAAGGAGATGAAACTTTTCAACGACCTATTACATTTAGTGCCTTGTAAGATTTATGTAAATTCCAATAGTGCTAGAAGACATGGACAATATTTAATGGGGACATAATACTGATTTGTGTAATGCTGAATTTTCAAACCAAAAAGAATATATCATTTCAGGAAAAGAGATCAACTTACAAGGAACTAAAATCTGTGTAAAAAATAAGGAAGTGAAAAGTCCCCTATTTCACATGAAGAGATCTTTAGTATTTCATTAGGGAATTACAAATTAAAACAAGATATCGCTACATACTATTTGAATGGCCCAAATCCAAAGCACCAACAACACCAAATGTTGATGAAGATGTGGAGCAACAGGAACTCTCATTCACTGATGGTATAATACAAAATAGCAGAGACAATTTGAAAGACAGGGAAGAGGGACTGAAGGGAGATTAAGGGAGTGGGAAAAAAGACTAAATTCATGTCATGTACAGATACACATTCCCTATCATGAACATGATCATTATAGATGCCTACAATTTAACAATAAACTTAACTAGTAAAAAAACATAAAATAAAATAAAAAATAAAAAATGAAAGACAATTTGAAGCCAGGCTTGGTGGTATACACCTCTAATTCCCAGCTTTTCAGGAAGCTGATGCAGGAAAACAGCAAGTCTGAGCTCAACCTGGGCAACATAGTGACTTAGTGAGACCCCCATCTCAAATTTAAAAAATAAGTCAAAAGGGCCGGAGATGTAGCTCAGTGTGAAGGCCCTGGTTTCAATGCCCAGTACCACCCCCTCAATATACATATATGGTTTGGTAGTGTCTTAGAAAATTAAACATACTCTTACTATATGATCTCATGACTGCACTTGGTATTTATCCAAATGAATTGAAAGTTACGTTTATACAAAAATCTACATAGGGACATTTATAACAGGCTTATTCATAATTTTGAAAACTTGGAAACAACTAATTATCCATCAATAGGTGAATGCACAAACTGTAATACATCCAGACTAGAGAATATTACTCCAATCACAAAAAAATCTGGAGGAAGCTTGAATACATATTACTGTATTAAGTGTAAGAAGACAAACTACAAAGAGTATATACTGGATGATTCTAGCTATGTGGCATTTTGGAAAAGGGAAAATTACAGAGACGGTAAAAAATTATTTAGAGCTTTAGGTAGAAAAGAAGAACAAACAAGTGAACAGAGAAGACTTTTGTAAAAGAGTAGAGAAAACAGTCTGTGTGACACTATGATGATCAAGATATCACTTTAGAGCTGGGCTTGGTGGCCCAGGCTTGTGATCCCAGTACTCGAGAGGTTGGGGCAGGAGGATCACTGTAAATTCCAGACCAACCTGGGCTACAAAGTGAGCTCAAGGACTGCCTGAACTGCATAGTGAGATCCTGTCTCAAAAAAAAAAAAAAAAGTGCCACTATATATTTGTCTAAACCCATAAAATCTGCAACACCACCAGTGATCCCTAAAATAAATTGTGAACTTTGGGGTGAACATGATGTGTGAATGGAGGGGCATCAATGATACCCAATGCACCACTCTGACAGGGAAGTTGCCAGTGGGAGATGTTGTGCATATCTTCTAGTGGGAGGATATGGCAACTTTCTGTCATTCCTTTTCAGTTTTTCTGTGAACTCAAAAGTGCTCTCAAAAAGAAAGTCTGTTATATTTAGTGAAGACCTAACACCACTACTTCTCAAACTCTTCAATGAAATTGAAAGGGAAGCAATATTTCCAAATTCATTCCTGGAAGCAAGCATAGTCCTGAAACCAAAACCAGAGAAGGATCTAACTAAAAAAGAGAACTACAGGCCAATTTCCTAATGGACACTGGTGCAAAAATTCTCAGTAAGATATTGGCAAACAGACCGCAGCAAATCATCAAGAAGATTGTGTGCCATGATCAAGTGGGTTTCATCCGAGGGATGCAGGGATGGTTCAACATGCATAAATTCATAAATATAATACACAATATTAACAGAGCCAAGGACAAAAATTATATGATCATCTCAAAAATGCAGAAAAAGCTTTTGACAAAGTCCAGCACCCATTCATGATAAAAACTACAGAATAGATGGTCTTTATTTCAATCTGATAAAAGCCATCTATGACAAAACAACAGTCAAAATCATACTAAATAGACAAAAACTGAAAGCTTTTTCTCTAAAATCAGGAATAAGACAAGGATGTCCACTGTCTCCACTTGTATTCAATATAGTCCTAGAACATTTACCTGGAGCAATTAGACAAGAGAAAGAAATAAAAGGAGTAGAGATAGGAAAGGAAGAAGTTAAACTATCATTATTTGCATGATACTCTACTTAGAAGACCCAAAAGCTCCACCAAAATAAAGTCTGTCTTAAAAGGTGCTGGGGTGGGGAGGTAGGAACAGCTAAATTGGATAATGGATGATTTAGGTTTGAGTTACCTTCAAAAACATAAGTATGACTCAACTAAATTGATAACTGAGGCCCCCAACCTAGTCTGATGCTTTTATTATTTTATTTTATTTTATTTTAGGGGAGAATTTGAGACAGGGTCTTGCTATGTAATTCAGGCTGGTCTTGAATTCACTATGTAACTTAGGTTTAAGCGCTGAATTCGACGGGATCCTTATGCCTCAGCCTTCGGGTACTGGGATTATAGGTGTGCGCCACAAAACCCAATTGTTTTATTTTTTTGAGTAGTCTTTCTATGTTGTCTAGGCTGGCCACAAACCCTTGGTTCAAGGGCTCCTCCCTCCACAATCTCCCGTGTTAGCTAGTATTACCAGAGTTTTTTTGTTTTTTGTTTTTTGTAAACTTTTGACACTGATAAAACTACTGTAATCTTGGGAAAGAACAGAAATTAATAATTAAGAACCAGGAAGGTAGCTCAGTGGCAAAGTGCCTGCTCGGCAAGTGCAAGGCCCTGAGTTTGATTCCCAGTAGCTCCCCCTCAAAAAAATTATTGAAATTTAAGCCAGGCATGGTGGTGCACGCCTTTAATCCCAGCACTTGGGAGGCTGAGGTAGGAGGGGTGTTGTGAGTTTGAGGCCGGCTTGGGCTACAATGCGAGCACAAGACCAACCTGAGCTACATAGTGCAACCCTGCCTTAAAAAACTAGGGCTGGAAGTTCGGCTCAGTGGCTTAAGTGCCTGCCCTGGCAGGTGCGAGGTTGTGAGTTTGATCCCTGGTGCTGCAAAAAAATAAAATAAAATAAAATAAAAAAACAAAAAAATTGAAATTTAAGAAGGTATATGAGGAATATTTGTCTTTCAAATGTTCCCCACTCATCCAGAGTAGCTGTTTTGTCTCCTTTTCTCTCTCTCCCCCTTCCTCCACCTTCAAATAAATTATCTGCTTATATTTTAAACAAAAACAAAACAACAAAAAGAGAAGGTATAAGAACAAGTATACTTTTTATGAACTGAACGCATGGTGTTGCTATTTTTAGATAATATAAGTTGTACTATCACTGCTGCTTTAGGCATTTAAGTTATTCTAAATAGTCTCTTGTATTCAATATATAATTAAACTTTAAGTCATTGAAAGTATTCTAATTAATTAAGTTTAGAATCAACACTTAAATGCTAACAGAAAGTTATTTTCTGAGTTTCGTTTGTTAGTTATCAAAACATAGAGAATTAATTATATAAGAGAAGTGGGGAGTGTTTGTCTCCATGCCCAAAATCCTCCAAGAACTCCTATAGTAGTAGAGATCAAAAGCTCTAAAACTTCTAAAGCATATACTTCTAGAACAATACAATCAACTTTGAGAAATTTATTTTAAGGAAATAACTAAAAATATGAGAAAGCATGGAAAAATTAGTACATGGCTCTAACCTCAGCACCCATGAAGCTGAGGCAGGAGGATGGTATATCTGAGGCCACCTGGGCTACAAAGAGAATTGAAGGCTGACCTGGACTACTGAGAAACCCTATCTCAATAAGTAAAATAAAACAAAGAAAAAGGAGCGAAGTTGTAGCCAGAAGGCCATTAAGTATGGCAAAAGTTAAAACAATGTAAGTGTTCAAAAATGAGACATGTGATATTGACACATATTCAAAGTTTACAACCCCTTCTCTTTGGGTGGCTGGGAAGAATTAGTCACTGCTCCGTGAAGGTGGGATGAAGTGCAAGATGACCCCACCCCCATACTGGGCAACTTGGCAGTGTCTATTGAAATGACGAAAGCACTTTGGTTCAGCAATCCCACTCCTAAGAGTTTATCTTAGCAATACACCTGTACTTGTAGGAAATGAAAATGTGTGAGTTCATTCTTTGCCTCTATATTTTTAATAGAAAAAGATTAGAGACAACCTTGTACAGAAGACACTGGTTAAATAAACTATGGTTCACCCATACAATTGTGTATTTTATGGTCATAGGTAAGAATGGGAAAGCTCTTACTGTACTGATAATGCAGAAACTCCTGAAATAATGTTTTTTTTTTTAAGGTAAGTTGCAAGCAGTGTAAATAGCATGCTCCTTTTTTGTGTAAAAGAATGTGAAAATAAGAATGTATATTTGCATTTGTGTTTATTTGCATAATAAAACACTGGAAGGACACATAAACTAATAAAAGAGATTACTTATGAGGAAGAAAGTGGGACGGCAGTGGGACTTTTCAGCACTTGCCTTTTTATACCATATTAATTTTTGAAGCATACAAATGTTTTTCTCACTCAAAAATTAAATTAAAAAGTACTGTTAAATAAATTATTATGTATCTGTACAATACTAGATGGTGTTTAAAATCAATGTTGTAGGTGTTTAAATACACAGAGAAATATCTAAAATACATAAGAGATAAGAAAAGCAGGTTTAAGAGAAAAAAGATAGAATCTTATAGTTTGAGGGATTATCTTTATTTCTTTAGTATAGTTTTCTAAAAGAATAATTCAGTCAAATATCCCCTTGTAAATCTATTTTAGTCCTAATACCCAGTATCTCATCATGTGACTATACTTAGAAAAATTTTTAAAGTGGTAACAAGTTAAAATAAGGCCATTCGGTTGGTCCTAATCCAATATGATGAGTCCTTATAAGAAGAGGAAATTTGGGTCAGGCCCCCAGCAGCCAAAATGGTAAAGCAGGGAAGCTTTGCAGAAAGTATTGCCTGCTACAGGAGATAAACTTGTAGTGGTTGACTTCTCAGCCACATGGTGCAGACCTTGCAAAAATGATCAAGCCTTTCTCTTTCCTGTCTGAAAAATACTCCAATGTGTTGTTCCTTGAAGTACATGTGGATAACTGCCAGAATGTGGCTGCAGAGTGTGAAATCTGATGTATGCTAACCTTCCAGTTTTTCAAACAAGGTCAAAAGCTGGGCAAATTTGCTGGAGCTAATAAGGAAAAATTTAAAGTCACCATTAATGAATTAGTCTAATTATGTTTTCTGAAAAATATAGCCAGCCATCAGTTGTTTAAAACTTGTAAATGTTTTTCTTTTATTTTGATAAACACGAGGTATGGAAACTATATACTAAACCACTATCTAAATATAAGTGACAATAAAATATTAATTCTACCCTTTACAAATCAAAGGAAGAAATTTGAACACAGATGTGTACAAAGGAAAAAACCACGTGAAGACCCAGGGAAAACATGGGGTTTACAAGCCAAAGGGAGATAACCCAGAAAAAAACCAAAAAAACCAAAAAACCAATCCTGCAGTACCTTGGATCTTGAACTTCAAGGCTCTAGAATTGTGAGGAAATACGTTTTTGTTACTAAACCACCCAGCAGGGCATGGTGGTGACACACACCTGTAATCCCAGCACTCAGGAGGTTGAGGCAGGAGGATTGCTGTGAGTTCGAAGCCAATCTGGGCCACATAGTGAGTTCAAGGCCAGCCGGAATTATGTAGCGAGATCCTATTTTAAAAACAAAAAATAAAAAACAAACAAACAGACAAATAAAAGTCCTAAGCCACCCAGAATGTTGTGTTTTATGATAGCAGCCCTAGCAAACTAAATGGCATTATTGATACACATCTCAAAATGTCCAAGAGTTCATATCCATCAGTAATACATGTGAATGGATGTTCCCATTACACCTTCTGCTAGTTAATTAGGAAAGTCAAAATAGGGTATCACATTTCCATTTGCATTTATTTACATTTTCCTTAAACTGTACTGGGAAGTTGGAATGCCATTATGCTGCCATGATCAGTGAGCCTAATGATTATTCTAGAGGAAAAAAGCTGAGTTGGAAAGTAGTGATTAAAGTGTGCATTACAGACTCCATCCCCGCCCCAGAAGCAGGAATGAGGTTATAAAGCCTCTCCCACCCTCCCGGTCAATATGGCTCCTTTTCCACATAACAACACTGGCTGGGGCTGCTCTCCACCCCTTTGTCTCTCCCTGCCTCTAGGCCCCACTCTCCCTATTTCCAGCTTTTCCAGCTCTCCATGAGACTATACTTAGGCCCATATTTGGGAAAGGCAAGAATTTCAATCTTACTAACAAGGCCCCAAATCTTCACAGTTGTACATCCAGTGGGCTGAGCATGACAGTAAAGAAAAACAATGATCTTGTGCAGAAAACAAAGCCAAACAAACACTCAGCCTTAAGGTCCAGGGATACTTTGGGCTCTGAGATGTTCTGCATTGCATTACAGCATCTTTATATCTGACCCATCTAGAGTCTAAACTGGGTTGGCTTACAAGGGAGAACTTGCTGACTAATGAGGACAAGGTGAATTCACTGAGAATGCCGTGCATTGTGAAGAGGGAAACAAGGAAATGCAGAAGAGTAAACAGGCTTCTCTTTCTGTTAGTGGCAGGAGAAAGGAGGTTGCATGTGAAGCTGGATATGTGCCCATATCTCCATGCCTGAGAA
The DNA here is from genome assembly GCA_004363535.1 of Dasyprocta punctata. NCBI lineage: Eukaryota > Metazoa > Chordata > Mammalia > Rodentia > Dasyproctidae > Dasyprocta > Dasyprocta punctata. The sequence continues at coordinate 353 of RJWM01027956.1, read as the reverse complement.
GCTGGGAGAGAGACTCCTCCGCAGGTAGAGACAGCTGGCTGTGCCAGGGACAGTGGTGGGAAGCAGCCGGCCCAGAATGCACTCCTCACATGTCTTGGTCATCTCCTGTGATCAGTGTGGCAATGGCTTTTCTTCAGGTTGATCTCTCTACTTTCTGCTCTGTGTTATTCTTTTTTTTTCTTTCTATTGGTGTTTTGAGACAGGGTCTCACTATATTCAGGCTGGCCTTAAAGTCCATGTGTAGCCCAGGCTGGCCTCAAATTTATGGCAATCCTTTTGCCTCAGCCTTCCAAGTGCTGGGATTATAGGTGTGTGCTACCATATCTGGCCCCATGTTACATTCCTTTTTAAAA
>RJWM01027955.1:0-26210 GCA_004363535.1 Dasyprocta punctata | reverse complement strand
TGACTGGCTTGGCGGCCTCCAGGCCATGGAGTCTGCCTTCCACCTGGAGCAGACCATCCACCAGAGCCTCCTGGACCTTTACGAGCTGGCGAAAAGCAAGAGCGACCCCAACTTGTGCAGCTTCCTGAAGCGCCACTGCCTGCGCCCCCAGATCCAGGTCCTGCAGGAGATGGCCCAGTACGTGGTCAAGCTTCACAGCTTGGGGTCTCTGGAGCCGGGCCTGGCCAACTACATCTTTGAGAATTTCACCCTGGGGAAAGGTGACTGGAATGACTGAGCATGGACTGTTGTGGGCTGAGGGGTCCTCCCTGGGTTGCCAGGCAGGGTGGGCACACTCCCCTATCACCACGTTCATATCAGCTCTTTCCTTTCTGTTTGATTGTTGTGTTCAATACAGTTACTTGGTTCTTACTGCAATGAAGGTGTTCGTTTGGTTCCTTTGTCCGGGTTCGTGTGAGAGCAACCTCACTTTCTGGGGATGAGGGCAGGTGCTTATTGTGCCAATGAAATGAGTATGCAGTGCCTAATCCACAGGTAGTTCAGTGTCAACCTGATGGAGGAGAAGGGCATTCAGTGGGCCTCTGGAAAATAAAGAATTGGTCTTCCCTTATAAACTGTGTAGGCATGGGAGGTGGGTGGATGAGTGAGTGTTGTGGGTCCCCGAAATGTGTTCATAGTAAAAGTGTGAAAAAATAGTGCCTCTGAGGTGCAAGTGGAGGAAATGGCATGGGGCGGGGATTACCCAGTGCACGAGGTTCTGGGGTCAATTCTCTGACCTGAAAAAAACATTATGTAAATGGTGTCTCTGAGGTATCAGTCAAAGACATTGCGCAGGCCTGGCATTGCCTAGTGTGGGAGACCTTGGGATCAATTTTAAGCACCTCAGTATTGCAAATAAAAAATACATAAATATACAAACAAAAATTCAATATAGCCGGGAGTTTGGCTCAGTGGCTTAGGTACCTGCCTGACAAGCATGAGGTTGTGAGTTCAATCCCTGGTGCCACAAAAAAAAAAAAATTCAATATTTCTAAAAGATATTTAGCTCATTAAAATATCCAACTGTTAACAACTGTTGATTTTAGGTAGCAAGGCACAGGGCCTAAAAGAGGGCATGGCAGGGAACATCTGGCCAGGTTACCCTAGGCAACAGTGATAACTGAACTAAACCTCAGTCTGGCTTAACTGGCTATAGCCACAGGGTGACTGTCTTAGTTACTTTTGTCATCACTGAGACAAAATACAAGATGCTCACAAATTAAAGGAAGTAAGGTTTATTTTAGCTCACGGTTTGTAGAAGATTCAGTCCATAGTCGTCTGACTCCAAGACAGGGTAGCATGGCACAAGGACATGGTAGAGCAGAAACAGTCCATTAAAGGCAGGCAGAAAAAAGCAGCAAGCCTCCCTTTCACTTTTATACCATCCAGGTGACAAACCTTTTGGGTGGTGCCATCCACACCCAAGGTGCGGCTTTCCATTATCCATACACAGAACTATGCTGAACCAATCAGTGGACTAATCCCATACCACCCACTATTAATTCCAGTGTCTTATCCTTAATCTATATTCACACACCCTGTGTCCAGCCATGTTTCTCATTGCTGAGACAATACCCAACACTCACAAGTTAAAGAGGCAAGTTTTATTTCAACTCACAGTTTATAGAAGTTTTAGTCCATAGTCATCTGGCTCCAAGGCAGGGCAGCATGGCAGAAGGGTATCACAGAGGAAAAACAATTCATGATGGGGCAGAGAGAAAGCAGCAAAGCAGCAAGCAGCAGCACCAGCAACAAGCCTTCCCTTGCCTTTTATCCCATTCAGGTGACAAGCCTCTTTGGTCCTGCCACCCACAAACAGGGTGGGGCTTCACATTACCCACACCCAGCACTGTGCTAAACTAATTAATGGATTAATCCACTACCACATACCTTAATTCCAGTAACATACCCTTCACACACCCTAGATCCACTCACCTCTGAAAAGCTCCACATGAGATTTTGGGGTAACATTTAGGTACAAGCCATAACACTCTACCACTGGCCCCCAAAACACATGTGCTGTCTTAGTTACTTTTCGCTCGTTGCCGAGACCAAATACCTGATGCCAAAATTAGGGAAGGAACGGTTTATTCTTACAGCTACAGTCCATACTTAGCTGGCTCCAAGTCAGCATGGTATTGCGGGGCTGCCCTTCACGGCAGCTGCAAGCCGCAAGGTGCGCTGGTGAGAGAGAAGACGGAAGTGCAAGAGGAAGACCTGCCTCATTTAAACTGTATGTCGGCTCCACCCCTGGGTGGGTGTAGCACTCACATTGCCAATCCTGGTGCCAGACAACAAACAGAACACAAGCAAGCGCCAGACTTAGCCCCATCAAAAGTACATGAGGACTTGGGGGGACATAGCATACCCAATACACGTGCATCCCTTTATTCAATATTCATTTAGTTCATCTCTAAGAAATGCCAAAGACCTAACCCTTTCAACATCACTGAAAAGCCCAACTCCAAAGTCTCGTTTGAGATAAAGGAGCTCTTAGCTACAAAACCCCATATGAATAAAAAGAAAGCTACACGCTTCCCCCCCCAAAAAAAGGCACAAGATACACATTACCATTTCAAAAGGTATGAATAGGGGATAGAAAAGAATGGGACCAAAACAAAACCAAAATGAAACATAGAGAACATTAAGTCCCATATTTTCATATCCTAAGTATGGGACAATCTGTGGCAAAATGTGAAATTCAAAGGGCTTGGGTGGCTCTGCCTCTACAGCACTGGAGTCCAATAGCCAATTCAGTCCTTGTTTCTAACTGAAACCTCCTGAACTCGGTCTTTACCAGATGCATTTCTATCAGCATTCGAATCTTATTAGCTCTGACTAGAATCTTGCTACAAGCTCTGCTTAGAGCAATCCAAGGCTGCTTTTTCACTTGGTATCTCTAAGCCTTCCCAAGACAGTTCCAAAGATACCTGAACCACATGGCCAGGTAGCATCACAGCAATGACCCCACTTCTCTGATACTAAAATTTGTCTTACTTGCTTTTCTGGTTGTTAAGTCAAAATGCCCAACACCTACAAGTTAAATGAGGAAAAATTTATTTTAGCTCACAGTTTATAAAGGTTTCAGTCCATAATCAGCTGTCTCCAAGGCAGGGTGGCAAACCAAAAGAATAAACAGTCCATGGCAAAACAGGCAGAATGCAGCAGACCAGGAAAGCTGCATCATAAAATCTCCCTTTCCTTTTAATACCATCCAGGCTACAAGTGTTTTGAGTAGTACCACGCACACTCGGGGTGGAGCTTCCCTTTATCCACACCCAGAACTATGCTGAGTCAATCAGTTGGCTAATCCAGTACCACATACGATTAATCCCAGTATTACACCCTTAATCTACATTCACACACCATAGATCCAGTCACCTCAATAAAGCCCTACCTATGACCACATGAGGTTTTGAGTGGAAATCTAGATACAAGCCATAAGAGTGACTTACTGTGTTCACCAGTAAGGGCCACATATATTATGTACTAAAATACTTCTATTTCTTTATTGCCCCAAATATGCCATTTCTTCCTTTAAAATGAACTGATACCAAAAATCCTTTTAGCTCACTAGAAGAGCTAATAAATATGAGACCAAGTCTGAAGGACGTATTTATGATATTCAATTTTAAAAATGTAAAATTCCTGGAATGTGAAGCCCATGACCGCACCTGCTCTGAATAATGTAGAGACGTAAGGATAGTTGAAGAAATGATACCAGCTAGGAGTTAGAAGACTGCATTAGGGTTCTCCAGAGGAATAGGACCAGTAGAATATCAGAGACTGCTTAGTCCTACACAGCAGGCGTGGGGAACTGGATAAACTATTAGGTAATTTGTGCAAGAATCTGGGAGTCTCAAAATAAGAAAGATGAGCGAAGCAGCTGCTCTCCAAGACTGAATGCCTGGAAGTTCCTGAAGAGTCTGGTGCAAGTTTACAGGCAAAGTATAAAAAGACTCTAGTGGGATATTTGCAAATGAGTGCAGTAGAAAATGCATGCAGTCAAACAGAGTCAAGTGTTGTTGAGAGATTAAGTGAATTATTGTATGCAAATTACATAAAGGGTTCCTGACACAGTGTAAGTACTGTATGTGCCATCAATTTTTTTCATTGTCATCATTTTAAACTCACTTCTAAAATCCTTTGTGATGTTATGCTTTGGGAGAAGAGGTTCACATCTATACTTTGCCACTGGGGGTCTCTCTTGCATTTCCACTAACCATGTCACCCTGCATACTGAGAAAGAATGATCTTTGCTGCTGCTTTGGTTGTCAGGTGCCATGATTCATGAGATAGATTACTGTTTTAGCTGCTCCAAGTACAGGACCAAGATTACAGGAGACTTCTGCTGTGGCAACTTTCCATGGTCATCTCCCACATTCTATCTCCCCCTGGAACACTTTGTGCTTCTTTTTCCAAAACCTCAACTGCCTGATCTCCCTGCTTCCATCCTGAAATTCCTCACACTCCATGGAGATGGACAAGAACAAAGGAATGAAGTGGTTACCCTGATCTTCACCTTCAACAAATGTTAATATCTGAAAAGGACAACAGTGGGTAGTGAGGGTATGGGGAGAGCATTATCAAAATGTTCCATATTGGGGTTGTTGATATTACAATACCAAATCAGTAAATCACCATGTGGTTTCACATAAAGGTTTTTAAACTTTGCTGTTCATTGGTTAGCTGCAGAGCTTTTGAAAGTATCAATGCTTGGGCCCATCCCAGACCAAATGCTTCAGTTCCTGGGGCAGAACCTAGATAACTCAGGCATTGAAAACCAGTGTGAATACCATGTGGCTTTGAACCAGCAGCACCACCCTCATCTGAGAGTTGTTAGTAAGGACAAGTAGCAAACCCTGCCCAACTCCATGGAATTGGAATCTACATTTTATCAGGATCCCAAGTGATCAATTTGCACACTGAAATTTGAGAAGTACTCCAATTGTCAAGTAAAGATTACACCTTGAAATCACATAGGGAGCTGAAAAGTAATTCCAAAGTCTGGATTCATGTAACACACTTGACTATTTACTCTCATGCAAATACTAGACCAGATATGATAGAAATTTATTATAACTTCAACAATCATTATTGAATCAATTATAATTGACCTCACACACAGTGGTTTTATTTTGCTGTTGTTGTTGTGTGTCACGTGCCTGTTTTTTTGTTTTTTTACAGCAGGAGTTGGAATACTGTAGCTTAAAATCAAGTTTAGCACTCCATTTTTTCATTAGTGCAAAACATTTGTATAGACTAATGGGTTTTGCTTTTGGATATTCACATATGCTTAAAACATACTTTGAACATTTCCCCCATTACCTCCTCCTTTTTCCTCCCCTACTCCTAATCTCTTTTCTCTAAAATTCTTTCTACTTTCATATCATTTTCCTTTAGTCTCCTCATATAAAAGAAATCACCTGATATTTGATTTCCTTACTCTGGCTTATTTCACTTAACATGATGGTTTCCAGTTCCATCCATTTTCCTTCAGATGACAAAATTTTATTCTTCTTTATGGCTGAATAATATTCCATTATGCATATATACTTTACTTTTTATTCATTGATCAGTTCATGATCACCTAGCCTGTTTTCATAGCTTAGCTATTGTAAATTGAGTTGCACTAAGAATGTGTATGCATTTATCACTACAGTATGCTAATTTTAATTCTGTGAGAAATATGCTGAGGAGTGGTATAGTTTGATCAAATTGTATTTCAATTTCTAATTTTTAAGGAAACTACATACTGATTTCCATAATGGTCATAAGGTTTACATTTCCCCCAATTTTGTGAAAGAATTCCTTTTTTTACACATTCATGCCACCATTTATTGTTGTTAGTATTCTTGATGACAGCCACTTTAGTTTTGGATTATGGAGTCTCAATATAGCTTTGTTTGCCTTTAATCCCAGCACTTGGGAGGCTGAGGTAGGAGGAGCATTGTGAGTTCGAGGCCGGCTTGGGCTACAATGCGAGCATAAGGCTGATCTGAGCTACAGAGTGCAACCCTGACTCAAAAAACCAGGGCCAGGAGTTTGGCTCAGTGGCTTAAGTGCCTGCCCTGGCAGGTGTGCGGTTGTGAGTTCAATCCCTGGTGCTGAAAAAAAAAAAAAAAAAAAAAAAAAAGCTTTGTTTTTGTTTTTCTGTTGAGTTTTATTTAGTTTTGTTTTGTTATGTTTGCAGTACTGGGTATTGAACTTAGGGTATTTGAACTAAGATACATCCACAGCGCTCTTTTCTAGTATTTTATTTTAAGACAGGAACTTGCTAAGTCTCTAAATTTTCTAGACTGGGCTCAGATATTCAATGTTTGTGCATCAGCACAGTGCTGAAATTACAGATGTGTGCCACCACATCTGGTTCTCAGTGTAGATTTGATTTGTATTTCTCTAATGGCTGAAGATGTTGAAATTTTTTTTCTTTTTCATTGGTACTTCTTTTTTGAGAAGTATCAGTTAATCTTGTTGACTTGACTGGATCAAGAAGCTGCTAGAGAGGTTATTGATAATGGGAGCACTATATTCAACAATGGATTAATCCACTGATGTTCATAGTTAAATATGGTGTTAGGAGGTTGGGACCATATGGAGGGGATGGGTTAAACAGGCATGCTTTGGAGAGTTTATCTCTTGCTGTCACTCTTACCTTGTGAACTGCTTCACAGTCACCATGAAGTGAGTAGCTATGCTCCATCATGGCTTCTACCAATTTTCCCTCTCAGAGCCACGTGACTGCATGCTAAGATGTAGTTCAGCATCAGAATGTTTACACCATATATCTGTCATGCTTGATCTCCAGAATCATACAGAAAAGGGGTAACAATGAACAGAATCAATAACAAATAGCAGTGATCTAGATAGAGCAAGAGCAAAAAACCAAGAACCAATGATGACATCCACAACTCTAACAACAACCACTATAAAATGGTAAGGGCGAAAATATTATAAACTCAAATATTTGGAAAGGTGATATGAATACAATTGATTAAGGGAAAAGAGAATGGAAGGAGGAAGTAACAGACAGAATAATTTAAAAAGTGAAAAGAAAGACAAAAAGTTAAAACAAAAACAAAAAAAAGAAAAAGAAAAAAATACTGCCGGGTACAGTGAATCTTTAGTCCTAGTCAGCCAGGAGGCTACAGCAGGAGGACCACACCTATGTCCAAGGCCAACTTGAGAAACCCAGGGGAACCTTATCTCAGAGAAGAAAAGTAAAAAGTACTGGGTATATAGCTTAGTAGCTGAGCATTTTTGTATTCAATTCACACACACAAACATTCCCCTCCACATACATGTGCAAATCAAAGGCAAAAAGATAGAATAAAATGTACATACAGTATAAAAATTAATGAAATGAGAAAAGAAGCATAAAATGAAAATCGAACTTTGTGAATGTGAAGGCAGAGGTTTGAAAAGAGGGGATGGTAATAGAAAAAAAGAGGAAACAAGATATATCATGTGCAGACACTAATTCCCTATAATGAATGTGGTCATTATGTAAACCTAAATTGTATCAATAAATAAAATAAATTACAATATTAATAAGAAAATAATAAACTAGATGATATACACTGAAAAACAATTTTAGGAGAAATAAAGGAATAGAATGACAAAATAAAAAGTGGAAAATAAAAAACAGCAAGGAAAATGGGTTGTAAAAGAAAGAAAATGTAGCAAGTAAGCTAGGGAAAAGCCCAAGAAGAAAAAGTGTTAGTTAAAAAGTGGAAAAATGTGGATATGTATATGTGCATGTGTGAACAAAAACAAAAACAAAATATTAATAATAAATGAAAGAGCTCTCTCTGAGGGAGCAAACATGTGGCCAAGAATGAATGTTCACTCTTTATACCAATCTGCATTTTGTCTGTGTTTTCTTGAACTACATAGCCCTTATGTCAGCGGCACTGTGAATTAATCATGCTTTTTCCTGACTTGTTTTCTGGCGTCCAGTTAGAGATTCTTGGGCCAGCACTAGTTGTAGGGATTCTCAGCTTTCCTTTTCGCCAAGGACAAAGTTACCCAGAACACTACATTTCATTGACTGAGGTTTACTCCAGGCAGATTTGTTTATGGACTTCCAGGGAAGATCAGCTGTTGAGTTCCATTTGAGATTCTGGAGCCCTCTGAGAAACCCAATTGTTGGAGGAACTAACTGCCTTGGATGGGGGCCTGCTGCAGGTCCCACGCAATCCACTACCCATGTTTCAGGCTGTCCATTGCTCAGGGCCCATTTACCTTAATATACATCTGCTCAGGTTCTAGAATCTCCTCTACCAACCACTGCAGTCACCAGTCTCAAAGGGTTAGGGAGCGTCTTTCCATTCCTCCTTTTTTCTTTCTCCTTCCCCCTTCCTTCTCTTTCTACTGTTCCTTCTCTCTCTCTCTCTCTCTCTCTCTCTCTCTCTCTCTCTCTCTCTCTCCTTTGCTCTCTTGCTCTCTTTCACCCTCCCCCATAGTACTTACTCATCTTCTGGTATAATATTCCATCATAAGGAAGACTCTAGCCTGAAAAAATTGTCATGAGTTCAGCAAGAAGGAAGGTAGGTATAGAGGCTTATCTTTCCCTTAGTGGGAAGCTCAGGTGTAACCTTCACAAGCTGTCTCCCCATCATAGTTCTAACCTCTTATATTGAGAAACGCTAAACACTTCTCAGGTACCACCTTGTATGTAGCTCCAAGATCAGCCTAATGAAGACTTCTTTTTGTGTTTGTTTGCTTACTCCAGATCTGCTTTAATGCTAATCTTTGTCCACTGTGGGTCCCTCTGTTTCTCTCTCTGTCTCCTTTTCCTTCACTCCTGTGGTACCAAGATACTATTGCCTGTGCAGGTTCAAAACAAGCATGTTCCTTCTAGTTCTCCCTTCTGATAACCTGAATCTCTAGTTTTATTTTTTTTTTCATAGATGTTAATCTGTGTGGCATTGAATTTCAATGCCTTATTTCCTTTTCCCACTTTGCTAAGTGCTTTTTTCCCCCAGCTGTTTCAATTCCACATTGTGAAGAGGCTATAAACGGCTGCCTACATCTCCCCATTCTTTTTGTAGAAAGAAAGCTTTATTTTAACACTGCCGCCCCTCACTTACCTATCTCTTTGACTGCTTTTACACAGCAGGAGAGCCCATCCTTTACACAGAGAGCACACCACCCACAAAGGCTGAGACTCTCACTATCTAATCTTTTACAGAAAGTCTTTGCCACCTTATGTTTTATAGTAGTTAGCCGCAATCTTTAATTCACATAAAGCCACCAAATATTTTAAAGTGTTCACCTTTATTTATGTATTTGTTCTTTTTCCTTTTATTTTGTTTGCTCTCAATAAACATTGTAGAATGATTCAGATATTTGTATTGTTTTATAAATATCACTATCAGTCACTCTCACCAGAGTTACAATCATCACCCTCTACACTAACATCTTTGTGTATTTCACCAAGTCAACCTGTCCACTTTCTTTGTACCTTCAGTTTAGCCTCTCTTTGTGCTTTTGTTAATTGAGAGCCATCAGTTATCCTGCTTCTGAGAGCATTAGAGTGGAACAAAGCCTGACTAGTCTGTTTTGACTGATTCTCCATAATTACATATTCATCACAGAGGCTGTTTAAAGTGTAATCATTTTTAAGTCATTACAATCTATTCCAACCATTTTTCTTGCTGTGAGGCACTTAATGTGTATTAATATGCAAAGTACTGCCTGTGTGAGGAGGAATAGACCTCTTCCATTTTATCTATATTTCAACATTTAGGTTTTATAATGTTGTTTTTGGCTTATAATTTATTATATATGATATTGACTGCCAAATTCACCAATGAGATTTATTCCTCTTTCCTGTAGAATATTTTCTGTGTGTTTTTACCTCTATGAAGCTTTATTTTTCTATGAAATTCATTGAGAACTAAAATTCCCAGTTTAAGATATACTTTAGAACTGTAAATTAAAAAACCTAAATAAATATATTCTAGGAAAGACACATCCATATCATTCTTTGATTTTTTTTTTAACCAAACAGCCATGCTTACAGGAATGATATTAAGGTGTGTTCTATGTTATACAATACGCTTGGCACTAGGAATATAAGATAATCAGGGAAGAGTTGCTACTCACAGTGTAACAGACTGAAAAATAGACATCTCCATTGTAGTCTCCTAAGACCTAGAGAAGAAATATGTATCAATTTCTGTGTCTTTGGTTTAGGAGGGAAAGAGGGTTTAATACTTACATGGGAAGTTCAGAAACATCTACTGTGGAGGTGATGCAATACTAAGTTTTGCAGAGTGAATTTAAATTCTACAAGGGAGAAGAGTGGAAAGAAAGTTACTTTAGCCATTTATTTGCTGCAGAAGAGCCAATAGAGAGAAAGAAGTTGCAAACATAGGACAACGTTCATGTAATTGGTGAAAGAAGACCCCAGAGGAGGACAGAGGTAGTAAATTTACCTTATCCAGAAAGACAGGTAGTTTGTTTTTCTTTTTAAGAAATTCCACAAAAACTCAGAGGCCATCACTGTCTTGCTAATTAACATCTCCATTTGTGATTTTTCAAGCACTTTCCCTACTTGGTCACTTTGTAGCACTTAGTATATTAGCTTTCTTCCTTGCCTTCCATGTCCTCTCTTGGTTTGCCTAATCTAGAGAAAAATATATGTATATGAATTAACCACCCTCCTAGATTCTGTTTTTGACCTTTTCATCTTTCATCCTATATATACTTCCTGTTGAGGTCAGCCATACACATAGGCATTCTATTTATAATTTTAATCTCTCTCTCTCTCTCTCTCTCTGTCTCTCTCTCTCTTTCTCTCTATCTCTCTCTAGATGCTTTTCTTTTCTTGATGATGACTGCATTGGTCAGCTTTCTCATTGCTGGACACAATACCTGACACTCGCAATTTAAAGGAGGAAAGTTTAATTTAGCTCATGTTTTGTGGAGCAGTGGGTTCATAGTAAGCTGACTCCAAGGCAGGACCATCACTGTGGAGGGGTGTGGTGTAGCATAGCTGTTTAGTTCATGGCAGCTGGGGAGCAGAGAAGGGAAGCAGCACCAGAGAGAAAGGAGGGAACATATATAGTACCAAGTTCACATATCTGTGACCCACATAGACACACCCAGGATCATACTCCACTAAACTTTCAGACATTTTTTTATCTAATGAAGTTGACATATAAAGACTAATGATCATGATGCCACTTCCACAGGCACTCATGAAGCATCTCTGTGTGGATGTCCTGAGAAAGTACAGGGTCAACAAGTCTCAAATTAACTCACTCTCTTTTTCCAAATCCTTCCTGTATTTGCCACTCCTGCTTCTAGTCTCTCAAGTAATAAGAATTAGTGTTTCCCTGACCTCTTAGCCTGAACATACTCATTATGCTTTCCTATCTCAAGTTCCTCTTCTTCCAAATGGCATCCATCATTTTCAGGTTATCATTATCTAGAATCTAACAATTTTCATACTGTCAGCACCTATCACAGGTCCCCAAACACAGAATTTGACTCCAGTTAATCAAATCATAAAATAAATTTTAGAAGACTATTCAGTAACATATTTGCAAAGCTGTAGTCAGGCTGAGAAAAATGGAAGCAGCATACAGAGTGGAGCTTTAGCTCTCATGTTTCGATACATTTGCTTAAAGAGGAATGATACTCATAGTACATATAATCTAGTTTTTCTAATCTTCCTTGAGTAAATGCTTTTGGTGTTTTGACCAGGTCCACTTCACCAGCAGAACACACAAATGATCAACCGCTTGTGAGTGCTGCAGCTGATGGATTTTGCCTGTGACCCTGTCGGGGAGACTACCATTGGCTGACTGAAGCAGTCAAAGGTGCAGTGATACAGAAGTACGAAAACAGTGAGATTTGTGCTCCAGAATCTGTGTTGTATCAAGGTAAAATTAGACTTTGCCTAAGATAAACTCCTTGCTTGGCCCATTCTCCAGCACTCTCTTGCTATAAGGACTTCTCTTGAGTATACCTCCTTAATTAATCCTTGTTTTGAACTCTTCTTCCTGGAAGCCTATCTAAGACTGAAAGTGCTAATCAGCCCCTTATTTGTGTTACCACAATTACTACTTCATTCCTTGTTAATGGCAGATTTATTACACTGAATGACAATTTTTTCTTCACATCTGTATGAAGACATAAGTGGAATCCTTGAGTATGAAGAATAAGTGCAACTTTTCCTTCTTAAAACCTACCACATACTATATGTAAATGTGAATTCAAAAAATGGAGTATTGGGTATTTTTTTCATTTCTATATCAATATACCTGAAGAAAAAAAACATATAAAGGAAAGATTTATTTTGGCTCATGGTTTTAAGGGTTTCATTTCATGGTCACTTGGCTGTGTTAGTTCTGGGCCTAGGGTAAGGGAAAATATCATGGCAGGGAGCATGTGGTGCAGCAAAGTATCTCACCTCATGGAGGTCAAGAAGGAGGGAGGGTGAGACAGGAATGGGCCAAAGACAAACATATACTTCCAAGACATGACCCCAGTGCCCTATTTCCTCCAGCTAAGCCATGCCTACTAAAGTATTCACTATCTGCCAATAGTGGGATCAAATTATGCAACATTTCTGGATTACTACATTAATGAGATTGGAAACTTTGAGATCCAATCACTTCCCAAAAGCCCTACCTCTGAACACTGCTGCATGGCATAAAACCTACAATACACGAGCCTTTTGGGGGAGCATTTTAGATACAAGCCATAAAAAATGGTCAATCGAACTTAATAAAACCTAAAAGAAGATCATACTGGATCAAAGTGAAGACAAGTGCACTTGTAGAGACAGTACATGTAGCAGCGAGCTACTCATTCCAGTGTCTAAATTTGCCATTCAGTGTCATTATGGGCTTACCTATTTTATCTCCCAAATAGATTCTTTTAGTAGTAGAGCAAAACCAAAGTTATAATAATTGGTCTTTGTCCAGAGAGATTTTTTGCAAGATGTAAAGGTCATACACTCTAGCTATTTTCCCAAATAGGTCACATATATTTTAGTCTTTCTTTGCTATTTTCATTGTTGCTTACTCAAGAAAGGTTCATGCTTAAAGTTTGTAACTTAACAATTTGCTCAATTTGAATAACTAAAATGATTGCATGACCTGGACCACATATTTCACACATTGTTTTAGCATTTGTGAGGCCTACTTTCCCTACCACTGAAGAGCTATATTGTGTACAATTATTTCATATCTGCCAAGTAATTCTAGCTTGATTTCCATGTTGTCCATTTTATGGGAATCTGTGTATGATGGATATAGAATAGTTAAATGATTTTGCTGGGCATTTATTATACACAGAATACTGCACTGTCAATTGTTGGGGTTTACAAAGTTGACAAGAAAGAAAAGAAACTGAGTCTATGCTGCTGGATCTTGAGCTAGCTATAATTATGGCATATTTTAGGATCACTTATAGAAGACATTATCAGTAATTTCAAATTAATTAATAATTATGCTGAGCCTGAAATAATTGAAAGGGTATAACATGATGGAATAATTAGGAAGAATTAGTTCAATATAGAAAATTTTTGAAAGTTTTCCTGAAGTATGGTGATGAACCTCATTTGAAAAATTTCTCAATATTCTTGTGTAGCTCAGGACTTTTTATTTCTATTCTAGATTCCCCAAGTCATGATTATTAATACACCATGATCAAAAGTGAGAAGGAACTAAATAGGTGGTAACCAGTCTGCATTTCAAGCTTACAGTTTCATGAGGATGCCACTTGGGGAGATGTCATTGGTCTAAATTCTCCTATTTGTTAATCCATGGATTTATTTTGTTCAAGAACCCAAGCATGATCTATGTGAGGGACCAACAAGAGTGAATAGTTTCTACATGAAGGATCAGCGAATTTTTTCTGTTAAGTGTAAATATTTTAAAATTTACACACCATAAATTCTTCATCAAATCGATTTAATTGCCATTGTAGTGTGAAAGTAACCACAGAAAACATGTAACTGTGGCTGTATTCTAATAAAACTTTATTTACATAAAAGCGTGATTGGCCAGATTTGCCCCACAGGATATAGTTTACCAATCCCTGCTCTAGAGGAATGGCTCACACCAGCAGTATTTCCAACAGCTATTAGTCAGCCACAGATGGCACTTACATATAACCAGGACAGATTACTTCTATATATTACTAGAAATTGACTAACAAAGAAGCTAAATGACCAATCAGAATTTTTTCTTAGCAAGTAACAGATCAGATAAATACATTTTTCTTGGTTTTTGTTTTTCAAGAAGTGACCTCGAGACAATAGATTGGAACACATGCAAGTATTTAATTTGCAGGCAATCCCACAAAATATCATTAAGGAATTAGAAAAGTAAAAGAAGGAAGAGAAGACACCCAATAAAATTTGTCTTATTAAACAAGATCAGCAAAGTCAACTATACCAAAATCCCTCTAAGAGAACATGCCTCAGATTTATCCCACTCATATGGCAGGGAAACTAGGATGCTTATCCAGTCAGTTAATCAGTTACTGATTGAGAGTTGCTTATGGAGAGGAGCACAAAGAGTTCAAGTGTCCACAGAAAACCATCAATAAGCAGATTTACAGGTTCTGGCAGCTGGAAGTTGGGCAGCACATCTGGACATAGCAAATATGAAGGGGGTTTGATTGAAGCACCAACAGCATCTGTTACACTTTTTCTGCCAAAAGCTAAGGTAACATGACTTAATGATTGAATTTTCTATTATAGAATTTTTCTGAGCAAGTGAAACTTCTCATGTAGAAACCCATAAATCTTCTACTGGATAGGCACACATACATATTTTTCTTTTGTTTTGTTTTTTGTAACAGAATCTCACTAGTTTGTCCAGGCTAGACAGAACTGTATTCAGCTCACACATATTTTTAAGATAATCACATTTTTTTTTGAAATAGTCTTCATTAATCAGCAGTAGTTTATATAATCCTAAAATAAACCATACTAGACTAGTCATAATTACAACTTTTTATTAGTTGATATTTTGTTTAATAGCTTCTTTGTCGAGATTTAGAAAACAGAGACTTACTCACAAAACGTGAACAAAGGCTTGTCCCTCTGTTATTTGGCCTTGTCTGTAATGCTTCATTGCAAGTTGCTTGTGCTGTGTTGCCATGCTTATTGTTAGAGGAGACAAAATGTTGGCCTATGGAAAAGGAAAAATTAGATTAGCAATGAGAGAAGTAAGGTGGGCAATGAGCTAAGGAACAAATACCAGGAAAAAGCAGAAGCAGTAGTGACTGGATAAACATAGTGTGATCAGTAATCATTGCAGTCTATAGGAAAATGAAGAATTAGAAGTAGACGTTTTTTTTTTTCCTATCTACTATTATTAGTAGTGATGGGAAGTATATTCACTAGCTTTCTTATTGCTGAGACAAAATACCTGACACTCACAATTTAAAGAAGAAAGGCTTTATTTGGGCTCACAGTTTCAGAGGTTTCAATTCTTAATCAGTTGGATCCAAGGCAGAAACATCATGGCAGAAAGACAGGGCATTTGACAGGTGGAATGAAAATCAAGAGCACAGAGAGGGAGGGGTCAGGGACCGTATATGATCCTCAAGATCACATATCCCAAGGCCAACTCAGATATACTTAGAAATGTGCTTTACTAATCTCCTGGATATCCATCAGGTCAATTAAGTTGACAACTAAGATTCACACACATGGGAAGATTTGAGCATTCATTGTACATATCCGGGGTTTGTGCCTTTGATTTTTCTCTATTGCTCTTCACCAGAGACTGTGTTTTCTTTCTTGTGATTTGGCTGTTTTGGCTTATATTTACACCTAAAGGAATAGACTTATTTTAGTCAACTCCAATGTATTTCAGGAGGACCCAGGATCCATAATGACAGCTGAATGCCAGAAAAGAAAGGATCACAAATGTCTTCTTCTTTTTTTTCACAAATGTCTTCTTTGTTTGGTCATGTAGTCCTTTATGACTAGCCAGGCAGAGGAAAAAACTACAGTAAACCAGAGTGGGTATGTATATTTTGCGTGCACACCCTACGTGTGGAAATATAATCCCATAAAAGAAAGAACTCTACAATGCTGGCATATTCAGGACAAAATTCTTAGATTGTTCTTTTGACTTTGTGAACTGCCATTCCCTTTAAAGCCAAACAAAAGCAGTGGCAAGCCTTGCAGTTGGAAGCATGGGTTGCAGCATCACACAGATCTGAGGTAGATTACTGCTTTAGCCACTTTACTTGGCTGAATGGCATATTCATTTAGATACAAATGTCAATGGCTCACTGAGTTTCCTATGAAGAATCCATTCTTACAAGTCTATATATATATATATATATATATATATATATATATATATATTGGGGAGGGGTACCAGGAATCAAATCCAGGGCCTTGCTCTTGCCAGGCAGGCACAGCACGACTGAGCTACATCTTCAACCTGAAGTCAATATTGACCATCATAAAATTTCACAGCCGAAGCCTTGAAGGAATTTACCTCATGCTCCCAAAAGCAATCAATTTAAAAATTTCTATTTGACATTTTTATCCTCCCAAGTTTCTTCTTGGCCTTCCTGATGGAATGATTTTTGTCATTCATACAATGCTCACTAGCTCTATTTGCCTCGTCCTCACACTGACTGACTGTCTGTTGCACGTTGTTATGGCAGTTGAGCCCTCTTGACCTTTTCAGTTCAGTAACATAGAGGATTCTTTAGTTAAGATGAACCACTCTCCTTAGAAGGTAAATGGGATTACATATCATTTGTGACAAAGGCATAATTATTTTTTATGCTTCATGTTTCCATAAAATAATTTTTCTTAATTTGTACTTGTGTGTGTGTGTGCACACGTGTGCTCGCACGCATGCGCACTTCCAATTCAATGCCTGATAAAGAAACATATGAAGCAAGGAATAAAGAAATAAATTTTTACCTGAGGTTATAGGTATGGGAACAGGGTAGATATGTGTGGTAGCCATGCAGGTGAGTCACTCAGACTACCCTTCAAGAGTGACCCTGTCATTCAGTTGCAAGGGGTGCAATTAGTTGACAGCCTCTGGATTTTGGATGCTACGCTCTTTTGCGGCCTAAGCAGTGGCCATTACAGCAGAAATGTTAAGGTCTGGCCATTTCTACCAATGTGGTACTCCATTATAGGCATTGCTTACATAGGAGCTCCCCAGTGGTTGCCTGACTTTGTCAAGTCTGTGTTGAGATCCCAGGCTCTCCCTGCCCAATTCTGCTTCCACTTTAAGAAGTATCTCTGTCTTTAATATGCATCTCCTTTAATAGATATCAGACTGCAATATTGTCTAAAGATTTTCTCTGCTCCATTCACTTGCTCTCACTTTTATTTTTCACACACTTTATCCCCCAATAAGATTTATGTAATCCAAACTCTGTCTCAGAGAAAGTCTGGCTCCTGAAGATCCAACTAATACAGTGTAGAGTACAAGTGTGGCTCTACAACTTGACTGTGATCTGTCTCCCTGCTCAGGCCTCTCTCTCTCTTTCTCTCTCTCTCTCCACCCTGCTCAGCCACTCTTTCCTGCTCAGCCGTCCCTCTCTCTCTCTCTTCCCCTATCCCTTTCCCTCTCTTTTTCTCTTCAGAAGTTTCATGTATTAAGTTTCCAAGATAATGATCTTCCCCTGAAAATAGCAGTCTGTATTCTCGGGTGTATTGTTAAAGAGGAAGGTTTTAAGGGGCTCAGTGTGCATCTGGGTACATTCTACAAATCAACCTTCAAATGACAAAACCAATATTTTTAAACTCTGTTTTATTTTTATGTTTGATGTCTCAATTATTCTGTGATTAGAAAGGAAATGAAAAGGGCTGACTCATTTATCCTTTCAACCCTAGTAATGAATAGGAAAAAAGTTCTTACAGGTAATTTGAAATACTTGAATGATTTTTCATAGGCCACACAGAGGATTCCTTCTGCTTTTTTTGTAATGAATTTAAGAAATTAATTTCATAAAATTAATCAAAGGCATGATTTTAAAAGGTGGGGAAATTTAGTACAGTGAAATAAATTGATTGCTAAATAAATTTTTGTAATAATTATTTGTGAAAATAGACCTGTTGCTTCCTTGAATATATAAAGATAGAATCTCTGACCCATGAACATGAAGCTTTTTTAGAATGTTAGCTTGTGTATATTTGCTCAGTAGAAGAATTTGTTGGTCTTATATAGGTTATTCAGAAAATGGCACTAGCTTGCAGGTTTCAAATTACTGGTTTTCTCTCAGTGCTGGTCTTCAGGAATTGCTGTGGATACAGTCATTGCTGAAATGTTAGTCTAGTTATTCATTCCTTGCTTCCCAGATGCTTGGTTCAACTTGCCTCAGGTGCCTACTTATAGTGCCAATTACTATTAGTGTTCCACCCTTAAACCTCCGCTCACCCAGGAGATCATCTGTGTTTTCAGTTGTCAGTTATTTGTTCTGTTATTTGTTCCCCTATTACCAGTGACTTTTTACCTAAAGTGCCTATATTTCTCTAATGTGGAACATTCCCTGACTATGAGCTTGCATGTGGGCCAAGTCATGAAGTGGCAGGGAATCTGATGCCCTAGAAGTGACTTCTAACCAAGGAAGGACAGGAGCTAGTGGCAATATCTCTAACTTCTTTACTCTCTTGGAGGGCCTTTTCTGCAGCATGATCCACAACGTCTGTCAGAGAGGATCCAGTGTGTTGATCCCTCTAACAGTACCCTACTGACTAATATACCTTTATTGAACTCCTTCCCATTTCTATCTTCCCCTCTATGCTTCTTGGTATCAAGCCCTGCTATGGACTGAATGCTGTATTCTAAAAACTCACACACTGAGACCCTAAACTAGTATGGTAGTATTTGGAGACAGAGCCTTTGGAAGTTAATTAGGTCATGAGAGTTGAGCCTTCATATGGTACTAGTGCACTTATGAAATAAGTCAAGAGCTTATCCTCTCTCCCCTCTGTCTTGCAAGAATACGACAAGAACACTTGTATCTTCAAACCAGGAAGAAAATTTTCACCAGAACCCAATTATGCTGGCACTCAAATTTTTGACTTCCAGCTTTCAGAACTAGAAAGGAATAAATTTCTGTTGTTTATACCACTCAGTCTAAGGTAATTTATTATAGCAACCTGAACTAACAGATCTTTCAGATAAACTTCTTGTACCCTAAACTTTTTCTCAGCAGTTACTTTTGGGACAACACAAACTGAGGCATCACTCCTGATCCTAGCAGACTTTCTTCAGGAAATTGGAAGAATGAGTGGATTGATAAGAAAACAAAAAGAAATAGGTATGTGGAATGTAGCTGAGTCATATAAATGGTGGAGCTTTAGAATAAAAGGCCAGGAAATACTATAGTAACTGTCTCAAGATAGGCTTTAATTCTAGCTCCTATGAAGCCCAATCTTGTGTCCAAGAATTCATCTGCCTCCAGTTTAAGTGTGCTTCTATTCCTTACAAATTAAATATCCTTGGTTAAATCAAGTTAAACTTATTCCAAATGTGTCTCTTCATATAAGATTATTCTCACTCATAGTACAGAAACTGAGATAACGGGTTGTTCACTGATGACAGTCATTTTTAAGCATAACATTATAGCATGTGGGAGAACGTCCAGTCCCAATAGCAACTCTTTTATTAAATCACTTGAAAGTTTAGAAGGTAGGCCTGGAAACATTTCTTTAGAAATCTACTTCATTAATTTTGTTCCATTTGATTCCCGTTGGTGTCCCATAAAACTTCAGCTTTCTTTGACAATACAGTGATCAATGATCAAGAATGAACATATCTTCCAAGTCAAAACATTTTTTTAAAATTATTCCACATTAGTAAGAGAAAAAGCATGAGATAAGTTGAGGTACCAGGTAGGACCTCCTTCAAAGTGAAATGGCTTCTCTGTGAGAGACAACCACAATCTTGTTTTCAAGATCTCTTCTACTTATCAACTTACCTCAGTACAAGACAGGGCAGGGTAGTGGGCTCATACTCAGAGTCTGGGAATAGATTCCTCAGAGTCATTATCATTGCCTATTACATAGTAAGACCAAATAAAATCAGAATTGTTAACCAAACATTTCTGCAGACAATCGATAAGGGACTCAAATTATGCAGTTTGCAAATTATCCAACTCCTGTGGTTTTAGATTTAAGATGATGCTTTGTGATTTCCTATAAAGGAGGGGATATTTACACACCACTGGCTGTCAGAGAAAGAGATCCAGCAGGCTCCCTCAAAGATTGACATGCAAATATTGCAGACTGTAGGGTTTGGCAGGAAGATGAGACCTGTAGAAACTATATAACCTGAAGACTGAATCACATTGACTACTGCAAGTTATAATATCTAACCCTAGCTTATGCCAAGGCTCTATCTAAATAAAATCACATAGGAATTTTTAGGAACCTCTTGCCATGAAGACTTTTCTCACTGTTCTTTAAGCAGTGCTGAAAATATACTAAGACACCTGCAAGACTCTTTGCAACCAATTGCCAAAGCAGTTATTATCAAGAATGAACAAACCAATATCATGTGCCTCCTGATGTGTTACTCTGAGGACATAAATCCAATAATATAGTATTTCTGACAGAAGATTACATAAACTAAATCTAATGATGAATCATCATACAAACAACAGCTGGCCTGCACTACTTAAAAACATGCATATCATGAAAGATATAGAAAGACTGAGAATTATCCCATATAAAAGCTGGCTAGAGAAACATGATAACTAAGTGTAATACACCCAATATGGATTGGATCTAAGAGAGGGAAAAAAAAGAATTTCCAGAAAGACATTTCAATGATAATTGGTGAAAACTGAATATGGAGTGTTATTACATAGTCAACAGTTTTATATCAATGTTAAATTTCATGAATTGGATATTGTACCACAGTCAATAACAGAGTTTTCTTTCCTTTGGAAATATATCCTGAAGCCAGTTGTATCTGTCTGCCTCTTCACTCTGAAATACTCATATGTTTTTGTGAATCTGTATACATACACCTTTAATAAACATAGAAAAAATGTTAATCCATATGCCTAAAGGCAGGAATTTCTGAGTTCTATGTATGGAATGCCTCTGTAAGTTTTAAGTTATTCCAAATAAAAATGTAAAGGTACCAAATTATTAACTAGTTCTTTTATAAATAAATAAAGAACTAAAATATTTCTAAACAGCCCTACTGCCATAGCAAACTAGAAAGAAAGTGGGCTCTGAGTTTCTAAGAACTCGTTACTCCTGGCTCTAATCTCAAATAATGGAACATCATGAAATAAAATTACTAAATACTCTGAGACTCAGTTTTCTATAAAATGAGAGTTGTTGTTAATAATACCTAAAAACTGCTCTTGTTCTGACATTTTTCAAGACTTCTCCTCCCACATCTTTACTCTAAAGCTCCAAGTGTATTTATTCTTCTCTGGTTAATTTAAATATAGTAACCTTCTTTCTGACAGCAAATCTGCATACCAGCAACATGACCAACTTCAATATAGATGTCTGAAAAAGCAATTTAATCATTTTATAATAGAATTGCATTAGTAGGAAACATAATTAACTTAGAGGTGTTCTTATATAGTGGCCCCAGGTTTTTTTTTCCAATAGGTGTGGTTTTATCCATAAAGTCAAGAGAATACAAGTGAGCTACATAAGCAATAGCACATCTGACACACTTTCAAAAGAAAGCTACAGATTATATCCCAAGTAAATAAAGAAATAGCAAAAATAGTAATGAATTATTTCATCAAGAGATTATGATATTATCTGCTGGGAGTAATAGTCTGATTCTTACTGATGCAAGAAAGGCTGAGAGCTAGCTGCAAGAGTAATGAATCTGAGCAAGACTTGATTGTGAACTGATCTTGGCTTAAGCATGGGATAACCATCCTGCTGACCTAGGAGAAATCCATGCAGTAAATCACCTCGAGAGTCTTAAGAATCCAGAAAATTCTGATTCTAAAGGGTAAAGTATTATTTCCATTTTGAGACCTACTTACAGATGCTAAATTAAATATTAGATGACCTCAGCTTTTTTCCGGTATCTAAAAGACCCAACTCATAAATTTGTCATTCCTCCTATTTCTAAAAACTGGCACTGGTAGTCTTTTCTCAGATGAAATCCAAGGTTTGCTCAGCTTGGCTAGTTAATTATAGGCATTATCATGAAAAATACTAGGTCACATTAGTTCTATTTTTTTCTTTGCAGAAGAGAGTATTGCGTGAATGTTTAGCCAGGTCATTTTGTATTCAACAACTAGCTTTGTCTTATATTATTTGCCTGTGACATTGGTAGAGGTCAACTGCGAAGTCATAGGCAGACAGATTAGAGTAACTATGTCAGAAAAGTGACAACTGCGTAGTATGTAGTGTTACAGAATTGGTTTTATTCTTCAAAACAAATGCACTGAGCTGTTGTACCACCCCTAATTTATCATATTGGAAAAATGACTTAATTTCTCCTGGTTCTAGGATATAAGTTGGGAATATGATTTCATTTCTTGAGCATCAACAACTGAATAAAGAACAAAGGAATAAAGAAAAACAGGAGAACAAAGGGTTCCGACTTCAGAAGAAATTGTGAATCAGGAAATGTATGACCTTGTTTTTGCTCCTTTTCAAAGTTTCTCTACAATGGCAGAAAATGGAATTATTTTTACAGATAGAACCCTGAAATGAGAAGTAAAACTGGAAATAAGAAAACAGCAACACTCTTGGGAAGCTGGAAAGCAATAAGTGGCCCAGAAAAGCTGACTCTTAAACTGGGAGAAGAGATTGGTGAAAAACAATCTGATATATACGGCAGCATCCTGAAAGGCTACAGAAATTGGTGGTAACAGCAAACCCTGAAAGTTGAGGTAAGGGCGGGCCTGAAAACAAAAAGATTGAGTGAAACAGTATGAGTGAAGCACTTAGAGCCCAGATCCCTTATCTCTCTATGTACAGCATTTTATTGTTCTGACTGCACTCAAGCAGCAACTGAAGGTTTTTCTTTGGAAAAGGATAGAATAGGAGATTTTTGGACTGGGGAACACCAGATATGGATGAAGTTAAAAGGGGATTAATTGTACATTTACACACTGAATTCCAGATGCAATTTCTTCTAGCCCTTTTCTTGTACTCAGTTTCTACAGAAATGGCAGTCAGATTGTGCCCTGCAGGCGGGTTATTGGATAATACTTCTCTGTGGATGTTGAAATCAAGAGTTTAGCCTAGGGAATAAGCTTGTCACGTCACCATATTACTAGGTCACCTACATTCAATAAAACTTACCTACTCCCACAAAGTATCCAGACAGCTTTTAAATATTTCATTCTTAAGTATGAACAAAGAGAGCAATCATCTTAGGAAAGCCTCTAACCAGGAAGATGGAGATGGAACAAAGCAAAACAAGCATACAAATGGAAGAGGAAGTGTGGAGAAAAGTTGAGTCAGTAAAAAGCAAAATTTTTAAAGAAAAGGACTTCATTAAAATCCTCAACGGTAAAAAGAGAACATTTCATCAGTGAAATAAGATGCTAATAAAGCAAACATTCAGAAAACAAAACAGTATTTTGGAAATTAAAATTATAAGAAACTCAAAGATTTGGAATATAAAGTTGACAAAATCTTTCAGAAAGTAGAGCAATATGGCAAAAAGATAAAAAAAAATTAAGGGACCAGATCAGATGGCTCAATATACAACTAATAAGAAACACAGGAGAACCAGAACAAAGAAAATGATGAGGAAGAGATTATTAAAGGACTATAAATTAAGTGCCTCATGACCAAAAGACATGAAAGTTCAAATGAGAAAGCTTATTAGATTCTCAGAAAGAGTAAAAACTGACCCAAATCAAGTGTATCATTACCAAGTTTCTGACTTTTAGGGAGAAAGAGATGAACCGCTTAGCTTCCAGAAGACTAAGGTAGATGCAATCTAGAGACTTCAGAAAGTTTACTCAAGATGTCAAAATGGAACAAATATCTGATATACTAGGAGTGAAGGAAGGAAAAAGAAAAAGACATAAATTTGCATATGTGAATAGATAAGATAGCTAAAATGACTATACTACTAAATGTATTAGTTATTAAAAAAGAACAGTTAATACTCATATGATTAGATCAATTTTACATGTCTATATCTGTTAATCTAAGCAACCCTTTTGAAGGTAACAACATGCAACATTACAATGATTGTCAAATTCCTATCATCTTATTTTGTAAATCTACATTGTTATTGTATTGGATTTGTTGTTGTTGTTTGTCTCTTTTGCTTTTTGTTTTTCTTTTCTGTGTCTTTTTTCTTTTAAAAATTACCTGGGGAACTAAAAAGGGGGCATATAGCAGAAAATGCCCCCACAGTCAGTATACTTCAGTTTCTGTTAGTTGCCCAGGTAACCTCCAGTTTACTTGAGTTCCTGTTATACTTCCTGTTACTTCTGATTCCCAGAAGTAGCTGGTCACTATGATTCATGGCTGGTCAATATGATGCATGTTGTAGGAATCAATCCCAAATTAACAAGCCACTCTGCCTCTGTATTTCACTTTGCAACGCCATAAAAACCTCTCACTGAGCCTTCAGGACTTGACTCCTTTCGGGAGTGATTACAGTCAAGTCCACTGGTGCAAATAAAGTTGTTCACTACCTCCATACCTCCTCAGGTTTCATTCCTTTCCCGGTTCCAGATTGCTGCAGCATCACCACTTCTCACTCTCTGGTTTTGTTTAACACTAGTATTATTTATTTTTTTCTTCCTCTTTTTCCCCTTTATTACAATAGGTAATACTCCATTGGTTGCCTGCAGGGAGGAGACTTAAATGGCTTTTGAACCATGTGAATGTAGTTACTATTTTAAAAATTGCATTTTGAGACAATAAAAAAAGTGAATCATGGTGGTGGATCAGGCTCAAAAATTATTATACACACAAACTACAACCAATAATTACCAAAGAAGAAAATGCGAAGAGTTCTTAGAGGACAGAAACAGAAGATGTCTTTAGATTAATAAATCCTGAGAGTTAAAAATACTTGCAGTAGAAACTGAAGCATACTCAAGATTCAAAATGGTGTTGATGAATTCAAAGAATTACATATGAGACTACGAGATTAAAGAGTAACTCTGTGAACCCAAACTGTCTGCCCCAGACTTGCTCTGATTTTCCCCTACCCCTGCTTACAAATAGCTATAAGCACTAGTGGCATTTGACCTTTGTCTGTCTCTAAAGTCTACACTCCAAGGGGAAAATCATTTGACCAGGAAGAGAACTCAAACTAGAGCAGGTTTCGAGACAGTTGCAGAACTGCATTTAAAGTACACTAAACTTAGGGCCGGGAGTTTGGCTCAGTGGCTTAAGCGCCTGCCCTGGCAGGCGCAAGGCTGTGAGTTCAATCCCCGGTGCCGAAAAAAAAAAAAAAAAAAAAAAGTACACTAAACCAAAGTACTTATCACTCAGAAGAGAGATCTATTAAAACCTTGCAATGTTAGATATGCCTAAATTTTGGTAATTGGGATGATTCTTATCCCACCTATAAAGTCCATACCATATATCACCCAAGAAGAGATGCACTCTCTCATTTACCCACTCTGCCATCCCATTCACAGGAAAAGATTATTAATTCAGCAGAAATTACAATTGCAATCAGATACATCTTAATTCCCTAAAATAATGCAATAAGATCTTTGTACTCAATTATGAATGGTTAAAGTTGGCCAGATAGTTGAGTTACTAAAGAAAAGACCATTATAAAAAAAAATAGAACTAATTATGAATGAAAAAACACATAACACAGGAAACAGGTGAGACTTTACCAAAAATTTAAAATTCATATTATCACAATTATAAGGAAGACAATAAATTTATGAAGTGAAAACAGACGGAGATAGAAAGTAATATCAGAAGACAAGAGAAAGCTTCTGGATAGGAGAAATGCTATTAAAAATTTAAAAAGCAATAGAAACCCAGAAGTGCAAAGACAACTATACTACTAATGAAGTTGTGTTCCAACACCAGGCCTTGACACTCAAAACCGGTCCTTAATTCTTCCATCACCAAGGTCATTAGCATAGCCATGGAAGTCACTGAAGAGAGCTGCCATACAAATAAAGCTATATGATATAAATATAACTAATGACATCACGAAAAGCTCTGCAGTTAATCAAATAGTCCCATTTCAAAAATATTCAAATAAGTTCCTAGCCGGGCG
>RJWM01027954.1:0-26219 GCA_004363535.1 Dasyprocta punctata | reverse complement strand
ATCCATCTTATATTGTTTCTCTTGGCATCATCTTGTAGCTGTTGAATTGTTGTTTCCTGGTTCCTTGTTAATTATAAGAGATCTTTTCTTTTGTGATTGTAAGCTTCCATGCTGTCTTCAAGGTCTAAGAGTCTATCTTCAGCTTCATTCAAGTGGTTTTGCCAACTTTTAATGTAATTTTTAATTTCCTGGATATCCCTTTGAATCTGTTTCATGCATTCTAATTGTGTCTTATTTTGTTCATTCAAAGTTTCCATCATTTTCTTTTCTTTGGTTTTTTTTTTTTTTTCCCAGTACCAGTGATCGAACTCACAACCTTGAGACTACCAGGCAGGTACTTAAGCCACTGAGCTAAATCCCCAGCCCATCATTTTCTTATGTTCTTCTATTTTTTTATCTTTGTCTTCTTTAGATACACACAGCATTTCTTTCATAATGTTTGTTATTTCATTTTTTACCTGAGAGATTATTTCTGATCTGATTTCCTCTATAGCTTCATGGAGTTGTTTCTTTACTTCGGTTGCTATCATTTCAGAAAGTTCAGTTGTGTGATTCCCATTTCAGTGTCTCTTGGGTTTGTTCTCAGTGCGCTGGAGGACTGAGACTACATCTTGCTCTTTCATTTTGTCATTTTCCTCTGGGACCTGTGTGGCTGGCCAGGCAGCCTCCCGATGGATTACACTGGAACACTGTGCTGGGTAGAACTTCAATCCTCCAATATCCCTTTGGCTAGCCGTGGCACACCCCCAAACTGTGGCGCTGGGTCCTTGTGCTCTCTGGCCTGTGAGGCTGGCCGTGTGTTCTCCTGATGTACTCTTGTTGGGTTGCTCTGGGACACTAGGTTGGGCAAGCTTGTATCCTCCCTGCAGCTAGCAGGAGTATACCCCAGGAACTTGTCACTGGGGCCTAGAACCTGGCTGTTCAGAGTTCAGAACCTCCGCATCAGAGGTGGCTAGCAGAGATGCACCCCAGGGTGTGGCACTGCGGCCTTGTGCCTGGCTGGGTAGAGTTCAGAATCTCTAGGACCCAGGCGGCTAGGCAGAGTACACCCCAGAGCATGGCACCACTGGGACCTTGCGTCTGGCTGTGAGGTGTTCAGAGCCTCTGGAGCACGGAGCTAGCCAGAGCGCACCCCTGGCTATGGTGCCAGGACCTTGCTGCTGGCTGGGCGGGGTTTGCAACCTCCAGGACCTGCCATGTGGCCCCACTCCTGAACTATGGAGATAGGACCTTGTGCTCTGGTGGGCGGAGCTCAAATTCTCCAAGACCTTTTGGCTATGCTGCAATTCCCTATTTTTTGATTGGGTCTTTCATCGTGGGGAGGGTCTAAATTTTTTGAGTTCTTTATATATTCTAGACATTAGTCCTCTTTCAGAGGAAGAGCTGGTAATTCTTTTTGCCATTTTCTAGGTTGTCTCTTCACTCTGTTGATTATTTCCTTTGTTGTGCAGAAGCTTCTAAATTTGATAGAATCCCATTTGTTGATTCTCGATGTTATTTTTTTGTGCAGTTGGGATTCTATTCAGAAAATCCTTGCCTATGTCTATGTCTTTGAGAATTTTACCTATTTCATCTTCCAGCAGATTTTTTTCTGTTTTACTACTTAGATCTCTGATCCATTTGATTTTAGTTTAGTACATGGTGAGAGATATGAGTCTAGATTCAATCTTCAGTATACGTGTAACCAGTTTTCCCAGCATCATTTGTTAAAGAGGCTGTCTTTTCTCCAGTGTATGTTTTTGGTCCCTTTGTCAAAAATCATATGACTGAATTGCCTGGGGTTGTTTCTACATACTTCAATCTGTTTCATTGATCAATATGTCTGTTTTTATGCCAGTAATTCTTTTCTTTCTTAAAAAGACTATTTGCCAACAAGATAGTTGATTTAGAAGTTGTTAGGAGAGGCGGAAATGTCCAGAACGTTGCTGTCTAGTGGCCAGCTGTACCCCAGAAACCAAATGAGAGATCCATTTCCAAGAAATGTATTTTTTTATTTTATTGACATTAAGATATGGTATTCTAATAGTCTGTGTTCTGGTGATGCTTCTTTCTAAATAGCTCTACCAGACATTATATTCAGAAAAACTTTTTCTCAAGCAATGGTTGAGACAATGATAAATACTCATTTTCAGTACCTTCTGTCCATTTTGTGGGATTTGTTTGGTACAGGGGATCAAACTCTATACCTCACACTTGCCAGGCAGGTGCTTATGCTGCTGAGCTAAATCCCTGACCCCTTTCCTGTTCTTTAAAAACTGTACTTTTTATATTCTCTAAAGACAATAGAGCTCCTTTTTTTTTTTTAACTTGTATGTCTGATTTATTTCATTTAAGATTATGGTCTCCAGATGCAACCATTTACCTAAAAATGTCTCAAATTTATCCTTTTTTCTTTTGTAAAGTGGGGATAGGGTCTTGTGTAGCCCAGGTTGACTTGAACTCCCAACGATCCTCCTGCCTCAGCATCCCAATTCCTGAGGTTACAGACATGCACTACAAGTTTATCTTCTTTATGGCTGAATAGTACCCCATTGTATACGAATACCACATTTTCTTTATCCATCATATGTTGATTGGGCATACGGACTGTTTCCAAGATTTAGCTATTATAAATTGTGCTGCTATAAATATGGGTATACAAGCTCTTCTTATATTAGCTATATTTTAATTTTATCCCTTTCTAAATCTTGTGCTAAGATTTACTTAAGCTATGCTTTAATAGTATCTGCATATTTATAAGTTATCTTTCAGGCAGTTTATTTCCAGAGACTATTTCCACAGTTGGTTAAACTTATTCGTTAATACGACATCTTATAAACTTCCTTTCAAGGGCATGGGTGTGTGTCTCTAGAGGCTCATTCCCAAATTCTACTTGTGCCTCTTTGGATCCTGCCTATCAAGCACCACATTGAGACCAACCATACAACTGGCCACTAAGCATGACTCATAAGAAGTCCATTAGGAATTACTGAAATTCAGGGAGTGTCAGGATTTGTGTAAGATTAGAGTTGCAGAGAAGGCCTGGAAGAATGAAAAACTGAATAATTGTACCCATCCATTTGATCCTATTTCCAGAACTTCAGTGCACAGAACTATTATTCTTGCTATAGACATTTATCTGGATAGGCACAGCCAATTGGGCCAGCACTGTGATTTGGATTTGTTGGACTAGAATTGAGAGATGTAGAGAGAATGCCAGAAAGGCTATTACAGACCTCTGAGAGATGCACTGAAGAACAATTCCTGAAAGGGTGTGAGGTTAGATAACATTGGAATGGAGCAGAGTGGAATGTATTTGAGAATTAGGGAAAGCAGGAAAGATACCTGGAATCAGTGCTAAGAAAAGAAAGTGTATAGTTCTTATAACTAATTCTTTTTTTTTTTCTTGCTGTTGCCCATGTAGTACTCATGAGTCAGCCAGGGCTGAGGGCTCAAAAGCCGGTGTCATAACACCTCATCAATCAGTGACTACATTATCATGTGATGGGAGGTGATGACAGGCGGAGGGGAACTGTGCTACTTTGGAAGACACTTATCCATCTTAATGGTGACCATCTGAGAAAATATAAAAGATATAATTTAGACAGACCCTACTCTTGACCCTTGCTGGCTTCCAGGGTTTATAGGAGTTAGGAGAAATTGTATGAATAAAGGGATTTATAGATACAGCTGTATGAAATGGAAAAACCATTTTGAGAGACAGTGACTCCTTTGTCACTGAAAGTATTTAAGTACAGTAAGGTTACCAGGATTGCTAAACACAATGAATGACTATTCTAGGTGGAAGAATGGGCAAACTATTTCCCTTCCAGTTTTGAAATTCTGCAATTTTGGGGATCAGAGTTACCCTAAGAGGCCATCCAATATCCAGGATGGCTCCCAGCCCAGTTATTCTTTGTGGGAGTGGAAAGCAGTTCTGAAAATGATTCTTTCTTTGTGGGGGTTAGTTTAATTTAGGCATGCTGTCTGTCTCTCTGTGACTTTCTTTGGACTCAATAAATCTGAGTACAATATATGAGAAAACTACCTGACAGCTTCATTTAGCACTATGAATCAGGGATTTTCCTAGTTTGGTTTAAAAGCCAGAGTTTCCTTGAGACATACTGGGACAGAGAGCATCACACTGGAGTGACTTAAGCTCCCACAGCTTGTTGGCCTGGTAACATTAGAAATGTGCTGCTCTCTGATGCAGAGCTGTAAAGCATAGACCACAAGCAGAGAAGTGACATGTGGGCCTAGAAATTCCTGCACAGTTTAGGATGCTGGATTATATTATCCACAGGTACTCCTCCCTTCATGGCTGCCACAGTAATTGTATCTGATGAAGTAAAACAGCTAAGGAGAAAGTGCTTTTGGACTGATTTCAGCTAGAAGACAGACAGATCTCAGAGCTGATTTAAAACATCACCAGAAAATGTGATCGTATTCTTTATAGCAATTGTCTTGATGTTACCAGCAGGAAACATCTTGTAACCAAAAAGCTTTTCCTTAGGCTAATATTTTTAATAAATTTACCTTCTGCTTATCTTCATTCAACTTTCTACTTATTTATTTCTTATCTATCTCCTATTTAGAAACCAAACCCTGTACTGTGGCTTCAGAAGACACAGACGTGAATTAGACATTGTCCCACTTACTAATCTGTTAAAGGAGATAAAATTCAAAGAATAGTTTTAATAATGAGGAAAAAATGGTTTGTCTTGAAAAAATAAAACTGGCAAAGTATTGTGGGAGTTAAGATGGGGAGAGATTATTTCTGCATGTGGGAACCGAGAGACTTAGTTGAGAAGCTCATGAGATTGTGCTGGTGTTTGTAAGATACCCTTGTAGGATTTTTACTGAATTAAAGGAAGGCATCACTTCTGGAAGTGGCAGTGTGAATGTTGATGTAAATGCAGGAAAACACTGGCTGTGTATAGAACAGTGTGAATAAAGATACATTGTAGAAGGAAAAGGCAGAGTGATTTGACTTCAAATCTGAGCTTTTTTTTTTTTTTTTTTTTTTTTTTTTTTGAGGCAGGGTTGCACTATGTAGCTCAGGCCGATCTTGCGCTCGCATTGTAGCCCAAGCTGGCCTCGAACTCACAACGCTCTGCCTACCTCAGCCTCCCAAGTGCTGGGATTAAAGGCTTGCGCCACCACGCCTGGCTCAAATCTGAGCATCTTGAATGTGAGTCTGATGATGCTTCACTGAGTATCCCATGGGAAACCACTAAGGTTCTGAATTTGGTGATGAGAAGGAACCGTCAGTGTTCTGCTTAAAGGCAGCAGTGGCTGGGCTATAAAAATTGGAAGCAAATAAGATACAGGATCCAGGAGGAAAGGGTAATAAGGAGCTTGAGATGATATTGATTGGAACAGAAATGAGATAATTGCTTTAAGAGGCCCTCAGATGAGATGTACAGAATGTGGCAGGTGATCAGAGAAGAACCCAAGGTGATACTTAGATTTCACATAGAAGTTACAAAATTTTTAAAGTCAGGGAAAGTTGGGGGAGGTCATCTTAGAACATGTTTCTTTTGAGATGCTAGTGAGCACCTAAGAAGAAATATCCAACAGAATGAATTCAAAAGACTAGAGATATAGTTTTCAGAAGTCATGGATACAGACATTCTTATGGTTTAGATTAGAATATACCAGCAAAGTCTCATATGTTTAGAGTTGCGGCTTTTGGAAGATGCTTTGATCAAGGAGCACTATACTTATCAATAGAT
The DNA here is from genome assembly GCA_004363535.1 of Dasyprocta punctata. Lineage (NCBI taxonomy): Eukaryota > Metazoa > Chordata > Mammalia > Rodentia > Dasyproctidae > Dasyprocta > Dasyprocta punctata. The sequence goes on along the minus strand of RJWM01027954.1, from coordinate 20,505 downwards.
TGAGCCATTGATGAGTTTGTAGCTAAAAGTGCTGTTAGGTGGGACCTGGGTGGAAGAGCTGTGTCACTGAAGGCATTATTGGTGGGGTGGGTGTATAGCTTCCTGCCTCCCTCCTCCTCTCTCTCTGCTTCCTGGCTGCCATACTGTTCCACCATGATGTTTCTACCTGGGAGCATGCTGAGCATGGACTGAATCGCCTGAACTGTGAGCCAAATCAAACCTCTTCTCCTTTTAGGTTGTGGATAACAGGTATTGCACCCCAGCAATGGAAAAACTGACTAATACAGATGGGAAGGATAGATACAAAAACTTTATTCAGAAAGAAACCATACAGAGGGAAAACAGGGATAAGAACAATGCTTTGGAGTAAGAGTGCTTATTATGTATAAGGCACTAGAGAAAATGCTTGCTATATTTTATCTTAAATAATCCTTGCATCAAGATAAAGTGATTTTCTTCATTAAACTGAAGTTCAAAGAGGTTATCTCGTTTGTCCAAGGCTATACATTTGGTAAGTTTTGACTCTTAGGGTTTAATTTAGATCAGCATAACTCTATCTCATGACACTGCAAATCAGTCAACAAGATGGGGGGTGGGTTAGAAAGTGCCCTGTCATGAAAGCAAAGGAGGAGAGGACTATTTTAATGAACTCTGGAGTAACCAGGGGAATAGAAAATCTAAAGTGAAAAGGTAAAATGTCTTCAAATGGTTTGCTACCAATTGGGCTTTTGTTGGGAATTTTTGCCAGTGTCAGATTTAGGAACATTCAGAGAGGCTATTTAAACACTTGAAGTACGCCTGACCTATCTGGAAATTGAGTCCTGTATACAAATACATATATATATTTTTTAACTTTCTCAAAACATTTCAGTTGGGCATGGTGGTACATGCCTGTACTTGGAAAGCTGAGGCAGGAGGATTGCTGTGATCTCAAGCTACATAGTGAGTTCAAGGCCAACCTGAACTACACAGCAAGACCTTGTCTCAGAAAAAGAATATTTCAGATACAAAACAACTCTCCAAAAGTAGATGTAGCTGGGTCAAATGGAATTTCTATTTTTCATTTTTTGAGGTATGTCTGTACTGATTTCCTTGTTGGTTGTACTAGTTTACATTCCCATGAACAACATGAAAGGGTTTCTTTCCTCCTACATCCTCACCAGCATCTGCAATGAACTCTTAACTCACTTCCTTTGCCTTGGCCGGTCTGTTGACTTCAGTGCTTTCATTATGAAATTTTTTATTTATTCTTCTTAAAATCTAAAGTACTTGGGTATTAATATTTGCCTGTTGAAAGATTTTCAGTGACTTCTGCCTGCTCGTTGGGAAATAATTCAAATACTTTAGACTTACATGCAATCCTTTCCACAATCTGGCTCTTTTTCCACTAATTCTCAACATGAATCATTGCTTCCAGCCTCATCATCTCCTTTGTGCCAAGGACAAACATATTTGTTTGTTTTAGTTCCCTAGTCCGGAATATTCTCTCTACTTCTGACAAATCAAGCTTCTGTCCAGTTCATTTCCCACTATCTCTGTAAATATCTCTCCTTAAAGATATGTCATCATTAGTTATTTCTCTCTGAGCCTCTCTGCTAGTTATTCTGCCCTGCTGTCACAGCATTTGTTATCTAACCAGCCAATGGTCAGTTTCTAGCCCCTCATTAGATTGTAGAATGAAATGAAATAGCTGGGTGTTTTGGTATATACCTGTTGTCCCAGTGCTCTGGAAGATTGAGCTAGGAGGATTGAAAGTTTAAACCTAGCTGGGGCAATTTACCAACTAGTGAGACCCTATCTCAGAATTTAAAAAGAAAAAGAGGTGCTAAGGATGGAGCTCTGTAAAAGCCTTAATTCAATCCCAACTGCTGAAGAAAAACAAAACAGGATAAATTACAGGAAGATTGGCAGGAACTGAGAAATATAATGAAGTGACTAACAACATAAGAAATCTAGCATCAGACTACCTAGATTCAAATCTAGCTCCATCACTTGCTAAATGTGACACTCTGGCCCCTTACTTAATCTCTGTATGGTTCAATTTCCTTATTTTAAATATAGGAATAGCCTGGGCATGATGGTACATCCCTGGAATCTCAGCACTCAGGAGGCTGAGGCAGATAATTCAGTGGGTTCAAGGTCAGCCTGTGTCCAAAAAACAAAACAAAGCAAACAAACAAACAAACAAACAAAGACCCTGGAATAATGATATAGACTTGTGAAGATAAATGATTTAATGTAGAAAAGCATTTAAAGTAGTGCCAAACTGTATTGTGGCATACATCTGTAATCCCAGCACTAAGGAGGCTGAGGCAAGAGAATTGCCACAAGATCAAGGCAAGCCTGGGCTATACAGTGAGTTCAAGGCTGGCCTGAACTACATAGCAAGACCATGTCTCAAAAAAAAGAAAAGTGCCTGACTTACAATAAAAGTGCTAGATAAATATTTATAATTATTTTTGCTATTACTATGATGGGCCCAAAAAGTAAAGAAAAGAAAAATTAGAAATATCTCAAAGACCCAGGTGCAGTGGTGCACGCCTGTCATCTTGGCACTCAGGAGGCTGGGTAGGAGGATCACTGTGAGTTCAAGGCCAGCCTGAGCTGCATAGTGAGACCTTAAAAAAAGAAAAGAAAAGAAAAGAAAAAAGAACATGGGCTGGGGATATAGCTCAGCAACATAGCACCTGCCTGGCAAGCACAAGGTCCTGAGCTTTCTGTAATAGTACATAAAGGGTAAATGAAATTTTTTGTACTGTTTTTGCAACTCTTCTGTAAGCTTAAAATTATTTCAAGGACCAGGGACATAGCTCAGTGCAATAAGCACCTGCATGGCAGTTGCAAAATCCTGAGTTCAATTCCTGGTACAAAAAAAAAGCACCAAGTAATCGCAGGGAAGGTGCTGAAGGAAAATGGCTGAAAATATTTTTGCCAGGCATAGTGGTGCACACCTGTAATCCCAGTGCCTGGGAGGCAAAGGCAGGAGGATTGCTGCGAGTTCAAGGCCAGCCTTGCCTACAAAGTAAGTTCAAGGCCAGCCTGAACTGCATAGTGAATGTCTCTCTCAAAAATTTTTTTTCAAAATAAAATATTTAAAAAACTGTAATGTCTCCCAGCATGAGGCTGAGGTAGGAGGATCATTGCAAGTTCGAGATCAGCCTGGGCTACAAAGTGAGCTCAAGGCCAGCCTGAACTGCATAGCAAGACCCTGTCTCAAAAAGACAACAAACAAACAAACAAACAAAACTATAATGTCTCAAATTGGACCTACTCTTTCAATAAGTTATTTAGAAATTATTCTCCTGTGTAAGCTAAGAAGTCTATTTTCCCTTTTTTCTCTTTTTTAAGTTTTATTTTAAAGAGAAAAAAGAAGTAACAGAAAAATCAAGATGCAAACAAATCAAAACAACAACAACAAAGAACAATAGCTATACAGGTTTTCAAACCAACATGATAGGAATTTAACAATGCTTGTTATACTGTATATTGTTATCTTCAAAATAGTGGCTCAGGTTACCAGGTATAGGAATAAAACAAAACAGTAAAACAGAACAAAACATTGGATTTCAAAAATAAGACAGAAGGAAATTCCCCACAGCTGCTATAATGCATATTGTTATCCTGCAAATAGATGCTCAGACTACCAGTTTTAGGCTGCAAAGTCAATCAAACAATACAAGCATTAAATTATTTTTTTACTTCAGTTGCTATCATCTCAGCCTGACTTACTCCAAATTAGCCCATTGCTTATGGCGGGGTGTTGCTCTCCTTGTCTCTCAGCCCACACACTGACTGACTCACAGGAAGGCGTGGTTTGGCTTGATTCTCTTTCTGTTCCCCATGGCAACTGCCTCAGCTCATGGGAAGGTGTGCTTTCTCTAGGAAGTTTATTTTCAACAGTTAATGTATTCACTTTAATCCCCCCATTCCTTTTGTTATTATATATAGAGTTAATGTAAAAATTATAACAAATGTACAAATTTTAAAGAGCAACAGAGGCTCAAGTGTAGCTGAAAGCTATCAGTACAGTAAAACCTTGGTTTGCAAGCATAATTTGTTCTGGAAACATGCCTGTAATTCAAAGCACTTGTATAGCAGAGTGAATTTCCCCTTAGGAAAATTTTATTTTTTTTTATTTTAAAGAGAATAAAACCAAGCAAAACAAAACAGAACAAAGTCAATCAAAACAAACCAATGTAAGTGACATAGGACTTCAACACAATAGGAAATCAACAATGGTTACCATAATGCCACCTGCTGTCTTCAAAATAGCTGCAGATACCTTCAGACATAGTAAAACTCCAACAAAACAGAACAGAATAGAACCAAGAAAAACAAAACAGTGAGTGCAATAAAGGACTTCAAAACAAGATAATAGTAAATCCAAAATGGCTACCAAAATACATCTTATTATCTTTGAAATAGCTGCCCATGCCATCGAATACAGTAAGTCAAACAAAACAAAACAGAACAAAACCCAACCCAACAAAACAATGAAAATGATACAGGACTTTAAAACAAGACAATAGGGAATCAGGAGTGGCCACCACCCTCAGAAAGGAGAGCCCCCATACATGCTACACTGTGTATTGCCATCCTCTGGATAGATGATCAGACCACTGGCTTTAGACCTGCAAAGTCAGTGAACACTAAACACAACAAGCATAAAGTTGTATTTCACCTCAATAACCATCATCACAGCCTGTGTTTCTCCAGATCAGTCAGTCGCTTACAGTGGGGCAGGTTCACTCTCCTTGTTACCTAGCCCACGCAGTGGAGGGGGCTGGCATCTGGCTCTCCCCCCAACAGACCGTGCATGGTGCCAGTTCGCAGGGAAGCCTTGCTTCTTGGTGACTTCTTGTTCTCTTCCCCCACATCCCCTTAAGAAATAATGGAAACTCAGCTGATTTGTTCTACAACCCCCCAAAATTCATATAAAATTGTTATAATACTGTAATATAGTACAAAATTATAAAGAAAATGTAAAGTATAAAGAAAAATAAATTAACCTGCACTTACTTTTTAAAATTTTATTTTAAAGAGAATAAAACCCAACAAAATAAAACAGAATAAAGCCAATCAGAACAAAACAGTGAAAGTGATACTGGACTTCAAAACAGGATAATAGGAAATCAACAAAAGTTACCATAGTGCCTCTTGTTGTCTTCAAAATTTTTGCCCATGCCATCAGACATAATACAATCAAGCAGAATAGAACAGAATAAAATCAATCAAACAGAACATTGAAGAAAACAAAACAATAAAACAAAATGAAACAAAACAGTGAGAACAACATTGGATTTCAAAAACAAGACAGAAGGAAATCCCCCATAGTTGCTATATTGTGTATTGTTATCCTCTAAATAGAGGCTCAGACTACCGGCTGTAGGGCTTCAAAGTCAATCAAACAATACAAGAATTAAGTTGTTTTTGTACCTTAGCTGCTATCAACTCAGCCTGTGATCCTCCGAATCAGTCAGTTGCTTGGCAGGGGGTGATCTTCTTGTCTCCTAGCCTGTAGCCTGGCTGGCTCATGGGAAGGGCAAATTGGCTTCTTGTTTCTCTTCCCAGCCCCCCCAGCCACTGCTGATTTTGTTTTTTTGTTTTTGTAATTTTTTTGTTTGTTTCTTGTTTTTTTTTTTTTTTTTTGTCTTTTTGAGATAGGGTCTGTCTTGGTTACTTTTCACTGGTTGCCGAGACAAAATACCTGACGCCCAAAATTAGGGAAGGAAAGGTTTATTCTTACAGTTTCTCAGGAGTTTTAGTCCATACTTAAGTTGGCTCCAATGCAGCGTGGCGGGGGGGCTGCCTTTCATGGCAGCTGCAAGCAGCAAGGTGTGCTGGCGAGCAAGAGAGAGGCGGAAGAGGAAGCGAACAAGAGGAAGACCTGCCTTCCCTTACATTGTATGTCGGCTCCACCCCTGGGTGGACAGAGCACTTACATTGCCAGACAACAAACCAATAACAAACCAATAGCTCAGTCCCACCAAAATTATATGAGGACTTGGGGGTACATGGTATACCCAATACAGGGTCTCACTATGCAGTACAGGCTGACCTTGAATTCACTTTGTAGCGCAGGCTGGCCTTGAACTCACAGCAATCCTCCTGCCTCAGTCTCCTGAGTGCTGGGATTACAGGCGTGTGCCACCACACCTGGCTTGCACTTTTGAAAACCTTCGTGACTGGTATGAGAGTGATGAGAGAGGAGGTTTACTGTGTAGGACAGACTTCACTATTACTAATCAAATCTCTGCTATCTGTTGGCTCAATAGAATCTTCTTTTCATGCAGCTTTAACAAAGAATTTATCCAGTGACACTTGCTTTTGCCTCCTTCTGAGTATTTCACAGAAACGTGACATTGTATTGCTGTTAAACAGATTCATCATTCACACTGCTACAGCCTCATTCAAGTGATGCTTTTCTACAAAATTTTGCACTGTTTCCCACATTTTACCCTTCTCCCTAATTGCATTTGAAGTGAAGGATTCCTCTGCCTTTTTTCTCCTCCTCCTCTGCAGATGAGATCTCCACAGCCTCCTGCTGTATGGAGATAGATGATCACCCACAATCCTGCAGAGAGAGAAGGAGACTGAGGGAGAGGAACCACTGACTTAGTTGTGATTATGTGACATTCAGCATCACATACTACTTATATTGCAAGACATCATTCATTTATCAAGTTAAAATTCATCAGAAATGTCTGCTTAACTTGTGGAGCACTCATAGAACAAATTACTCACAATCCAAGGTTTTATCGTATTCTCCATCTTATTCCCTCCCCTCTCCCTGACTTCTCTCCTAAATTTTATATTTTCACTTGTTGCTTTTCTTTATAGATTTACTTTGATGTATCAAGTATGTATCTCTAATGATATAATTTTATTTGATATTTAAATTTGTGTAAATGTATAACACCATATGTATTCTTCTACAAGTTTTTTCTCTAAATATTATATTCCTGAGATCTACCAGTCTTCGTGTATGTAACTGTAGTTTGCTCAATTTCAATGCTATATAGCTTTTCATTATTCAAACATAAGTTACTTCTTTATTAACTTTATAAGTTAATAATCATTTTGTTGGTTTCCAGTTTTGCTGTGAGGAACAACTACTTCACACATCTTTGTGTGTGATATAAGAGTTTCCATAGTGTATATACTTAAAAATGGTGGATTATAGAATAAGTGCTTCATCAACTTTATTAAATAAGCCCAAATTATTTTCCAAAGTACTTATCCAATTTCTAATATCATCGACTATATATGTGTTCTAGTGGTTCTCCTTTCTCCCTAATACACTACTACTAGAAATTAAAATGTTTTTATTAATATGGTGGGTATTTTTTTTGTTATTTTTAAATAGTGCATGTTAGTAATACTATACAATATAATGAGATCCATTTTGGCATACTGGTACATGCATATAACATATTTTGTTTATTTTCATCCCTATTAGCTGGCTCTACCTTTCCTCCTCCCTCCTCTGATTTCCTTCCCTATCTCTTAAAGTCTACCTGCTAGTTTCCTGTTATCTCATGTTTGTTTATTTGGTTACTTATTTACAGATTGTTCATGTAAGACAAAACATGCAATATTTAACTTTCTTAGACTGGCTTATTTTGCTTAACATGATCTACTTCAGTTCCATCAGTTTTCCTGCAAATGACATAATTTCATTCTTCTTTATGACTGAAAAAGATTCCATAATAATTTTTTGTGGTAGTAGGGTGTGAACCCAGGACCTTTGCACTGAGCTACATCCTCAGCTCATCTTTTATTTTGAAACAGGACTCAAACTTGTAGTCTTGTTTCAGCCTCCCTCATTGCTAGGATTACAGGTATGTTACCATGCCCAACTCCATATAACTTTGAAATATCCTCTCAACACTTAGCCTTAGGAAGAGTATAGGACCTTATTGTATATATTTTGTGTAGAGTAATATTTTAATGTTTTATTCCATTTTATCCTTAAACCTGTTGCTTCTCTCTCTTTCTTTCTCTCTCTCTCTCTCTCTCTCTCTCTCTCTCTCTCTCTCTCTCTCTCTCACCCTCTTTCAGCATTGGGGATTTGGATCCTAAGCATTGCACATACTAGCCAAGCAGTCTATCACTAAGCTACATCTCCCTAAAATTTTTAAATATTGCTACTGATTGACTGCTTTGTGCCAAGCACTGTCACAGGCACACGCATAATTTAATTCTCTCATAACTTTTCTCAACCTCATCATGGATACTTTGTTTTTAATACACAGTTATCTCTTGTATTAGTCAGTATTCTGTTGTTGTGACAAAATACCTGAAATAAACATCTTAAAGGAGGAAAGGTTTATTTTAGCTTACAGTTTCAGAGGTTTTAGTCCATGGTCACAGGTCTCTTGGTTCCAATGCCTGTGGGCCTGTGGTGAGGCTTAATAGGGTGGGCAGCATATGGTAGAACAAAATGACTCATCTCATGGCAGAGAGGAGGCAGAGATGGAGAGTCTAGAGACAAAATCTACCCTTCACAGGATGCTTCCAGTAACCTACTTCCTCCAACTAGACCCTAACGCGTAGAGTTTCCACCACCTCCCAATAACAGCATCAGCTGAGGCTCAGGCCTTCAACACATGATCAATATCTGAACCTTGTGGGTGACATTTAGAATCCAACCTATAACACCCTTAAACCTGTCTTAGACAAGTTTCTTAATGAGTCTTTTTCTACCCTGTATCTATCTAGTCTTCATTTATTTGTTTGTTTCTTTGTTTTTGAGACAGGGTCTTGCTGTGGAGTTCGGGCTGGCCTTGAACTCACTATGTAGCCCAAGCCAGCCTTGAACTCTTGGCAATTCTCCTTCCTCAACCTCCCAAGACCTGGGATTACAGGCATGTGCCACTGCATCTGGCTCTATTTAGTTTATTTTCTTTTTCTTTTTCTTTTTTTTAAGAGTAGAATATATTTATTGAGAGAAAGAAAGCTTCTGTCTGAGAGAGAGACAGAATGGGTCCCAAATGGGTTGCTGAGGACCCTGCCTTTTCCAGGGATTTTTATACAGCAAAACCACAAGGTGAGGCAGGTCCAAGATGGGGAAAAATGGGAACTCGCAAATCAGGCAGGCATGAGGTGGGACACACCTCTTGTCAACCAATAAGATTACAAGTATAATTACTCAGGTAAAATTTATCTAGTTTACTTTCTATTTTGTTCTTAATAGTCTTTTGCTAGGTGTGGTGGTGCATGTCTATAATCACAGAACTTGGGAAGTTGAGGCAGGAGGATTGCCATAAGCAAGTTCAAGGCCATCCTGCACTACATAGGGAGACCTTGTCTCAAAAAACCAAACCAAAACAAAAATAGTCTTTCTTATTTTAGAAGACATTTGAGGGAAGAAGTGGTTAATAACTTGTCTTAAGTGACATTGTCATTAAATAGTAGCAGACTGTAAAATAAAACCAAAATCTCTGACTCCTAATCTACTTTTTGTTCCCTTTCTTCTCTTTTTTCCTCTCTTTCTCTGAGTTTAACACCTTAACTATACTTCCCAGCTGGCTGCTGTGTAATGTGTGTGTGCTGAGAGAGCGTCGTGAGAGTGGGTGAGCGCCTGGAGCCAGCAGGATTGTCTGCACTCACATGTCAAGCCACACTGCGTGTGTGGGCTTGGCCTGTGAATCTCCCAAAGCTGCTGGTGGCCCTGCAGGGTTGGAAACCATCCAGAACTTCACCCCCACCCCATCCTTGACTTTTTCAGCAACAGTAGGAAACACAGGCCTCTTTGAAGGTATTGACAGCCAGGAACTGGATTGGGTGCCTAGAGAATGATGATATTGGAACTGCTAACATTAATTAAGAGAACACAGATTGTTTTGACAAAAGAAATGGACCTGACATTGAAGTAAAAAAAAAAAAATTAGCCCACAAGCACAACTGAATTTTCTCTTGCTTGCACAGTATTTAATTATTTTAAATTTTTGCAGGAAGTGTGCACTCACCAATTTGTTACAGTACTCAGGTCTTTGTTTCTTATTATTTTATGTCCGACTGCTATTAACTGCCTAATTCCTAAAGTTATTTGATGGAACTGCTCAGTTTACTGAAATATGAGTTGTATCCATAATGTGGTCACTTGAAATTCACTGAGGGCAGAAATGGAAGATGTTTTCTCTTTTTCAGGGTCATTAAGGTTATCTGTTTTGTTTTGTTTTTTGTTTATTGTATGTTTTGTAGTCATGGGATGGAACCCAGCACTACACTCTTACCTGGTAGGCAAGCGCTGTGCCACTGAGACACATCCTTAGTCCACCAGGTTATTTTTTTTCTGTCAGTTGACTATATCATGGCTGGAAATACCCTTTTGTTTAGATTTTACTCCTCTCTTGATTTTTTTTCTCCCCATTGTAGTCTTGTTTGTGATGATACCTACAAAACTCTGTAATCTTGGTTCATCCACACTCAGTGATTTATGTAGCCTGGAAGAAATTGATTAGAATAAATATTCTTGATTGATATATTCTGAGTTGGGTTAAAGATGGAGAGAAAGGAAGAAAAGAAGAATTTGTGTGACAAACACTTGAGGTTTGATAAGGTACTGTATAATTTTCCAAAGAATTAAAAACATGTTTTATATAATTATAAAAAGAGCAAGTATCAAAAGTATTGTCTAATTCACTAACTAATGAGGGAAACAGTAGGCCAACTGAAATGAACATTTGGAAGCCAAATGTTTATAGTCAATTTGATAAAGAAATGTTAAGATTTCTAAATTATATATAAAATGAGCTAATGTCCTAAAGTGCAATAAATTATATAAACTTTGAAGTTATCTTTTCTATTTTTTATTTTTTAAAATCTTTTTAATCTTTTTTTAATCTTTTCTATTAGACATAAAATATTTGTATCTCTACTAGGTAAAAATCTACATGTTAGCCAGGCGTGCTGGCACACTCCTGTAATCCCGGCACTTGGGAGGCTGAGGCAGGAGGATCGTTGCAAGTTTGAGACCAGCCTGGGCTATAAAGTGAGCCCAAGGCCAGCCTGAACTGCATAGTGAGACCCTGTCTCAAAACGAAAAAAAAAAAAAAAATCTACATGTTAACCTGTGCCTTGCAGCGTTATAAAAATAGTCTTATCAATTGAACTATTAAAAGTATACACAAAGCAGAACTGCGTTAAGATCACTCAGTAATTTTTTTACCCATTTCTAGTGTTAGATGACTTTTTTCTGAGATTGTAGTCATCAATTTAGACTTGGCTGCTAGGGAGTGAAATGTTTCGCAAGTGTTAAAAGTATAACTCTATAATGAGGGTAAATGTAAATTCTAAAATCTAGTGTGTGTTTATTAGGGGTAGATCAGGGATCAAGCTCCAAGTTTCATAAGCACATGTTTGAATGAAACCATATCAACATAAATAATTCTCTTTACAAATCTTTTTATTTTTACAGAAATTCCATGGAATTGTAGTTGGTTCTACTTTGTAATGTCTCTATCTGAAGAGCAAAGTAAGAACAGAAAAAATGGAGAAGGTAGGTGAACTCAGGAGTAGAAATCTAAGTCTATATGTTCTTATTATTGTCGCTGAAAAGTGCATCTGTGTGTTTGTGTACACACCAGTGGACATGACAAATAAATACAGTAGGTAAATAGACCCAACCTACCAATCAAACTGTGAGCCTACCAAACAAATGACCAGGAAGAGAAATATATTTGCAGAAGTAAATACTTCATACTTAACAAATACAAGCTCTCCTGTTTTGTCATCTGAGAATTCTGATTTTGTACAGTTATAATCTCTCATCTTTTATGTATTCCAGTATTTGGAAATTCACCAGGAAACCTTCAATTCCTTCCCTTCTCTCTATCCTTTGCAACTGTCTCCTGCTCAAAAGAAGTGGTCAGTATGAAGGAAGTTGCGGAGGCATATAAAGTCCTTCTTTGCAAGATTATTGTGGACAGAACAAATGGATCTGGTTATGTTGTATAAACAAATCAGAACTGTATTAAAATCACTCAATACTCGGTGGGTGTGGTGGCATATGCCTGTAATCCCAGCACGCATGAAGCTGAGGCAGGAGGATCATTGCGAGTCTGAGACCAGCCTGGGCTACAAAGTGAGTTCAAGGCCAGCCTGAACTGCATAGTGAGACCCTGTCTCAAAAAATAGGGCTGGGGATCTAGCTCAGTGGTGTAAGTGCCTGCCTGGCAGGCACAAGGTTGTGAGTTTGATCCCAGGTACCAAAAAAAAAAAATCACTCAATATTTTGTTTCACCTGTTTCTAATGTTAGATGATTTTTACCTGACAACTCATATTCATCAACATAAATGTGGTTGCCAGGAATTAAGATACATTAGGAAGAATTCGGTGAAAGTGCATGACCTCCTTTGGTGAATCCAGGTGTTAATGGGAGAGCTAGAGCACACAACACATCTTTCAAAATGGAACTGCCTAACTGGTTAAAAAAAAAAATTCATTCTGACATAAAGTTTGGAAAAAGCAAGCCAGAATTTAATTCCAGGTTTATGCTTCCTTTTGAGGAATGGTAAAGGAGTAGAGAACGAAATTGGTTTACTGAGTAAAGGCCATGTCTTATGTTCTTTGCTTTCTGCCTTTGGGAAGTTATCAGACTCCTTCCTGGAAGAAGCCCATTCCAAAGGCACAGGCCCTACTTCCAAAAGAAAGAAGTCAGGGAACACCTGTAAGAGAGAAAGCCAGGGAGTTCTACCCTCAGGACAGCCAAAAGAAAGCCCAGCAAGGACCCACTTCTATATTTTCTCATGTACAGAAAATATGCAGAGCACAATACTTCAAGGAATACTAAGTTCTAGGCAAATGAAAAATGTGGGCATTTATTAATTTATTCAACAAATATTTAGTGATTACCAAATGAGTATCTGTCCCACTGTGATAGGAACAGACAAAACAATAACAATAAAACTAGACAGAATACTGGCTGTTAGGGAGATTATTTTAAGGAAGTTTATCATTTAATTAATGAATAGCACTTTAAATAATGTCACAGAGAAACACCAAATTATTTATGTAATAAGTGCCATGAAGTAAAGATCACACAGCAGGCACAGTGGTCAAGAGAGCAGATCCTAGAGACATATGGTCCCGGTTTGAATTCTAGCTCTACCACTTTCTATGTTATCTTGGATAAATCTCTTAATTTCTCTGTGCTACAGTTCCTCATCTATAAGATAGGTATAATAATAGCGTTACCAGTAAGGTTGCTGGGAGGATTAAATGAGGTGTATTATAATGTACAACATCTGCTACGTGGTAAACAGTTGGTAAATGATTGTGCTAGAAAATAATTTGTAAGAGCTTGATGCTTTCATTCAGGAAGATCATCAAGAACTTCAGTGTTTGTAACTGTGTGTTATTTCAAAAGCCAAAAATTTTACCAAGGAAACAAGAATTGAAACCAGTTTTCTTGGCATTGAGCCATTTAAGGTGAGGACTACCTACTGCAGGTGAAGTTAATGCTCTGATGCTTTCATCAGTGAGCAGTTAATATTAGTCTACTCAAGATTTTGTTCTATTGCCGGGAGTTTGGCTCAGCAGCTTATGCACCTGTCAGGCAGGTGCGAGGTTGTGAGTTCAATCCCAGGTGCTGCAAAAAAAAAAAAAGATTTTGTTCTATTGACCAAGATAGTCAGCAAAATAACAGTGGCAAACCTATTATTTAGCAGGCATCACTATTTTGGATATTCAAAATATTCACGCCTGTTCTGGTTGGAAAATTTACAGCACACAGATTGAATAACAGCTAATTTCAGCATCTTGCTTATCTACTCTTTCAACTTTTTACTACCCTCTAGATCAGGCATTCATCACTTCAGATGTTGACTATACAATAGCAATCTTTTAAGTGGTTTTTGTGTGTGTGTGCAACTTGTTCCCCTGTAAATCCATCATATTAATATTTCTGAAATTCTAGCTTTATCGTATTTTTCCCTGCTCAGAATCTTTCTGGGATTCCTCATTAGCTTAACATTAGAAACTTGACTTCATAATCATATTTCCTGCCTTTTTCAGATTCTTCATACCTACTGTGCTATCATGCAGCTTGTCAGTGCCATACCTTTCATTAAGTTCTTTGTGGGTGTGTACCCTGTCCCTACATGTCTGTCCACCAATTTAATCTTTTAGATTTAATGCAAGTCCTTCATGAAGTCTTCTTCAACACTTTTGCCCCTTCTTGAATTCCTATAGTGCTAGGTTTCTACAGTTTCTTTTAAAGTAACAACTGTAAGCCGGGCGTGGTGGCGCACGCCTTTAATCCCAGCACTCCGGAGGCTGAGGTAGGCGGAGCGTTGTGAGTTCAAGGCCGCCTTGGGCTACAACGCGAGCGCAAGGCCGGCCTGAGCTACATAGTGCGACCCTACCTCGAAAAACCAGGGCTGGGAGTTTGGCTCAGTGCCTTAAGCGCCTGCCCTGGCAGGCGCGAGGTTATGAGTTCAATCCCCGGTGCCGCAAAAAAAAAAAAAAAAAAAGTAACAACTGTATTGCAATATAATTCATATACCACAAAATTCTGTTTTTTGGCTGTACTGGGGATTGAACCCAGGTTCATCCTACCAAACTACTCCTTTTTTTCCTTCCTTCCTTCTTTCATGCCCCGCTCTCTTCCCTCCCTCCTTTATTCCCCTCCCTCTCTTCTTCTTCCTCTTCTCTCTCCCTCTTCCTCTTCCTCCTCCTCTTCTTGGTTTCTCCTCTCCTCCCTCCCCCACCATAGACTTGCTAAGTTGCTCAAGCTTGCTCAAATTTTCAGACCTCCTGCCTCATCCTCTCAAGTGCTGGGGTCACAGGCATTTTGTTTCTAATTGATGGCCTTTAATATATTTTTCTTAACCCCTGTTCCCCGCCAAGGAAGGTTTTATGATTGAGCAGCACTGAGAGTGTTGTTAGCAGTTCAAACAGGGCTGATTACCTCTACCACTTTGATGAGAAATCATTTGTCCTGAATTCCAAATGAGGTCAGAATGGCAAACGAAGCACTCCTAAAATGAATGATATTCTTGTCGCCTCTGCCTTAAGGAACAAAGGAGAGAAGCCTAAGGTCTCAGAGGGGAGTAGTGGTAAAGTGTTAGTTTTCAAACACAACCTGAGTTAAGTCAGCCGAACTGATTTTTTTTTTTTTCAGGGCCTTGTCCTTTAACAATTCTAGTCTTGTTTTCCCTAAACTCAGATAGACTGAAATTTTGACCCAGACATAGCAGAAGTGAGATGGGGCCAAATAGTGCAAGCACATACAAAGCTTTATTAGGAGGGCCAGAGGGAAGGAGTTTCATATGAACTGGAGCTGGCTGGAGAGAGCTAGCAACTGGGGGAGGAAAGGACCAAGCTGCTGGCAGAACACAGTAACAAGTTTTTATTGATTTGTTGGAATGGTCTAAAATCTGGTAATTTCCACTTTCAAGGGCATGATTCCTAAAGGTTTGTTTGGTATTGTTTCTTATGCAGAAACATCCTGACCTTGTATTTAGTGGGCTAACAGGGCCAACTTTGCTCAGGAACCACTGAGTTACTGTTACAACTGGTGTCATCAGCTTGCTAAACATCCTAGCCTTATAAAAACTTTCAGGGCTTGAATTATGGGAAAAGCACAGGGTGGGGCACAAGAAACACATGCCTGCTCCAATGGGTAATGGCCAAGTTAAGCCTGCATTGTAGAAACTGACCCAAGGGTTAAGAGAGCAAATGAGAGACATAAATGAAGGCAGAGATAACAAACCTTTCATCCCATTTTAGATATCATCTATCAGATCTCTTTTGGCTCATATGAAGAGCTGGTATTTTAGCACATGTGTCTTCCTTTAAATTTTTGCAAAGTAACCTTGGCAAGTGTTATCATAACTCACACATCAGAGGTGTTATCTTACAGCAAAGCTAGTGGGAAACTAACAATGTATTGCCCTGCAGCGTGACTTCCAAAATTAGTGATTTTTAAAAACTGACTAAGAACAACTAAAGCTAATGGACTTATTTAGGTTTTTTCCCCTTGGCAACAATTTGTCATTTCATGCAAACATTCTGCTTCCGTGGTTCTAGCAGAGTCCCATGGACGTATCTGTTGAAACATGCCATGCTACGAAGAATAATAGTTTATAAGGGTTCCGGGTGCCTATTTTGGAGTCTGAGGCTTCTACCCCACCATGATGGTCCCTAACTGTCTCAGAATTAGTGAAGCTTGAAGGGATGGTCAGGCAGAGGTGCAGGACAACTGTAACAGGACTGAACTTGGTCCAACATTCAGGACTTCAGTGAGCATCCTTTCTTCTTAACTCTGGACCTTTCATACTCTCTCCCACCATGCTGAATGTACTCGTATTTCCTGACTTCAGCATTCAAAGGTCAGTGAAGAATTAGCTTTAAGTGAGGTTTCTGTCAGCCCAGCTCTTCTGTGATTATGCAGATCCTCTTGCAGGGAGAGGCGATTATCCCCCACTGGAGAGGTTTGGACAGAAATCTGACCTCGATTTGGCAGAACATGTTTGTGAACATCTTTTTGCTTATATGTTTTCTTCATTGAACAAATCTTTACTCTAACCTAGATCCTTATCCTGAGCTAAGCAGTGGGATACAGAGATTTAAAGAAAAGGGGGAGGGCTGGAGTAGTAGCTCAGTGGTAGAGTACTTGCCTAGCATGCTTAAGGCCCTGGGTTCAATCCCTAGTACCACAAAAACAAACCAAATAAAAAAAGGGGGAAAAATTTGAATTCCACCCTGCACACTTGTGTGTGTGTGTGTGTGTGGTGGGGAATTGAACCCAGTAAGTATAAAACTATACCCTTAGCCCTTTTTATTTTGAAAAAAAATCTTGCTAAATTTCCCAGACTGATGTTGAATATTCGGTTGTGCTGCCTCCGCTTGCTGTGTAGCTGGGATTACAAGTACTGGTAGGTACCACCTTTTGGGACTTTCTCAGCCCTTCCACTAGGACCCAGCACGCGGGAGGCTGAGACAGGAGAATCACTGTGAGTTTGAAGCCAACCTGGACTACAAAGTTAGCTCCAGGCCAGCTGAACTGCATAGTAAAACCCTGACTCAAAAAGACCAAAACAAAACAAAACAAAACAAAACAAAACAAAAAAACCAAAAAACAGTGCTCAGCCCTCCCACTAGGATTGTCTGAAGATGGTCAGGTATGATGCTTTCTTCATCTGACGACCCTAGAACCTAACACAAGGCCCAGCCCCTGCTAAGAACCCAGTAAACACTCATTAACCCAAGAAGAATTAAAGAGACTACAGAAATACTCCATTCAGGAGAGAAACATCCATTGACTATGTATCAATTTATATGTATTATATAGTTGGACCTCCATATCTATGGTTCCAAATCCATGGATTCATCCAATCATGATTGAAAATACTGTATTTGAAAAAAAAAGTTTCTGTATTGAACATGTGGAGACTTTTTCTCTTGTCATTATTCCCTAAACAATACAATATAACAAGTATTTACATGGCATTTTAATTGTATTAGGTATTATATATCATTTAGAGATTAAAGTATTCAAAAGAATGTGCATAGATTATATGCAAATACTACTTGATTTCATATAAGAGATTTGAGCATCACGAATTGTGATATCCATAAGGGTCCTGGAACCCATCCCCTGTAGACAGAGGCTGAGGAATGATTGTAATATTTAGTTTTTTCTTAATATGTTAACAGGCTCAGTATTGCTAATATTTTTAACACCTCTGTGTTTTGATATGATGAGTCCATCATGCATTACAGTTATCTGACTCACTGTTAGTGCGCTAAAAGTCCCTTGAACTCCAGGACTCTGCCTTATTAACCTTTTTATCCCTGTTCCCATTCCACCCTCCCAGCATCCAGCACACTGGCTTCCATGAAATTTAGTTAAGCAAGTGCATCAGTGAAAATGATTTTTTTCCCTCTGTACTCACATTGCCATCAACGCAGAAGACTTTTATGACCTTAAAAAATATGAGGGTTTCTCCCAAGCAGTGAAGAGTTGATTCTGCAGCAGCAGATAATCAGCTGCTAATATTCTCTAATCTAATTCACTTTTTTTTTCTTTTTGAGACAGGGTTACACTATGCAGTTCAGGCTGGCCTTGAACTCACTTTGTAGCCCTGGCTGGCCCTAAAACTGCAGTGATTCTCCTGCCTCAGCCTCCCGAGTGCCAGGATTATAGGCATGTACCATCATACCCAGCCCCAATTCCCTTGCAACACTATCTCCAAGTTGATAGTATCTGATCCTACAGGTTGAGAGCTTAGCCTGACTAGCCATACTTCAGACCCAGATCCAAGTCTGGGTGGGCCTCGGAAACTTCTGACTGACCAAATATTGAGTTTCCCATAACCTCCTCCTCAGGATTCATTATTTAGTAGAGATATATAATGCAAGGTCTGGAGGGGCCTTGAGTGCCAAAGCTTTTATCCCCATTGAATTGGGGTACACAATCCTCCTGGCACATGTTCAAGCCTCATTCACCTTCCTGCAAGCTTCCACGTATTGATCTATCCAGAAGTTTTCCAAATCCTATCCTTTTAGGGTTTTATAAATACTTCATTGCATGATTGCTGATAGACTAGGTGAAGATATTCAGCAAGGCTTATTAAGGAAATGGATTAAAGTGATAAGAGTCATTTGGAACATGGTTATTTGCTAAAATGATCTTGGCTGCATGCTTTTCTGCAGGGAAGTTGACTGTCTCCGGAGAAAAGAGTGTGTAAAGATAACTGTTAATACCCAAAGGACTGGCCCTAGCCAAGGCCAGGAATGATCCCTTCCAGCCATGCAGGACTGTTGGCACCAACTCACTTTTGTCTGAACATGGCAGTTGTTAAGAAACTGAGAAACTGGATGTGGCTCAGCAATTTTTCTCTCACCTGTCAAAGGCTCCATCTGATGAAAGATCTTTCCTCAGAGGATTCCCCTTCATCTTTGGTGCTGTCCCCTACCTTGTAGTAGAGTAATGTGCCATTTGACTATGTTCATATAGTTAGTAGGTTGTTTTTTTTTGTTTTTTGTTTTTTTTTTTTTTTTTTTTTTTTTTTTTTTTTTTTTTTTTTTTTTTTTTTTTTTTTTTTTTTTTTTTTTTTTTTTTTTTTTTTTTTTTTTTTTTTTTTTTTTTTTTTTTTTTTTTTTTTTTTTTTTTGAGCAGAATATATTTATTGAGAGAAAGAAAGCTTCTGTCTGAGGGACAGAAGGAGTACTGAGTGGGTTGCCAAAGACTGTCATTTCTAGGGACTTTTATAGAGTAAAACCTTGAGGTTAGATGGGTCCAAAGCAGGGGTGGGGGGAGGAATGGGAACTTGCAAGGTGGGCATAAGGTGGGACATAACTATGGTTAACCAATAAGACTAATTGCTCAGGTAAAATTGATTAAATCAAGGACAAATGGGAAGCCAGTCACATAGCAAGGCGGGGAGGTGGGGGGAGATGCTTAACAGCAATGACTCTTCCTGTAGGAGGTTGGGATGCTGACTCCTGACTTCCTCAGGGTGATAGAGAACTACTTAGAATATCAGTCCTTAGGATATGGGCGCATTTGTTTGATCTTTTGTCTTGAGGCTTGGCTCACAGCAGGAGGTGTCTGTCTCCCCCACAGTTGTAAAGTATCTGGGCTTCTGCACTGGCTCCTTCGAGGACTTAGCCCTGTCTGACTGCCTATAATATTTCTAACTAACTCAGTTGCCTGTAACATTCCCCCCTCTGAAGAAGTAACCCGAACTGCCATGAGGGACAATGGTCGATGACCGATCTGGCTTCTTCAGGCTGAAAGGGGTCATAGTTGTGGATCGGTAGTCAGGTACACTTCTGCAGAGGTTCTGTCTAGAGGCCCTTGATAGACACCAGGCATTTTCATCTTGGGTAGGTATACAGCTTTGAGTCTGGAGGAGACAAAACCAAAGAAACAATTAAGTATGCATGGGCCAACTAATAGAATCAATAAGATAATTATGAGTATAGCTAACAAAGATTTCCACCAAGAGGAGCTAGTAATGGCTTTCCATAAGGGGGAAAAAAGATAAGGTCCAGGGAATTTCAGAGTCTTACATGTCATTAATTTGTTGTCTAATATCTTGAACAGCTGTTGAGATATTAGCAGAAGGATCAGGAATGCCTATACCTTTAGTTTTTACAATTGCATAAGTACCTCCAGTGCTGTTGTTAGAATGTCTAATGTCAACCAATTTTGGAGGATGACCTGTCTCATTAATTTTATTTTTTTACTTAGGAGAGAGAGTCCAGCTGCAGTATAGTTCATTAAGGCTTGATATATATCACATAACTTTCTGGGCAAGATCTAGTGGATCCTAGCAAAAAGAATCTAAAAGGAATCTACCATACTATTGGTTTTATCTGTATGGTGCCTGGGGTTTGGCACCTTCTAGGCCAGAACAAGCTTTAATCAAAGAATATACAAAGGCATATATAATCAAAGCATGAGCATTAAAGCTGACAGGTAAATTTAGAAACTGTTTCTAAAGAATAGCAATTGTAACCCATTGACACTTAGGACCTTTTTTTTTTTT
>RJWM01027953.1:0-26207 GCA_004363535.1 Dasyprocta punctata | reverse complement strand
CTGCTACATTGCCCTGAAAGGAGGGTGAATCTGGTTCTAAGGCTTCATGAGCTAGGAAATACAGGGGCAAGCACAATCTCATTTCTCAGGTTCAATGAGTGTGAATTTCTCTGGACCTGTCACAGTCTTAGCATAAAGGACCAAGGAAGACTAAAGGGAAGAGTAAAGTGCATGGAAGTTGTTGGGAGGTAACACCCAGCTAGATAAGATCAGAACCCTGGTACATTACTTATGATCTTGGTGCAACAGTAAGGGTGAAACCATGCAGAACTTTGGGAGAACACTCTGTGCGGCAAGTGTTACTCACCCATTAAGTATCCCCATCCTCTTAGCCACCTGTGAGACCTTGTGTGATAGAAGAGGCAGCTGAGTGCTATGGTTTGGATCTGAAATGTCTCCCAAAGGCCATGTGCTGAAGTCTTGATGCCAGCCCATGGCACTGATGGGAAGTAATGGAACTCTGAGGAAGTGAGCCTGGTGGGCAGAAGTTAAAGGTATTAGGGCCACACTCTTAAAGGGGACACTAGGGCACTGACCCCTCTTCTCTCTCTTTGCTGCTCATTCATCATGGGCAGATTTGCTCTATCATGAGCTCCCTACCTTGATGTTCTGTCCTACTACAGGCCCAAACAACAGGGCCTGAACCACACAACTATGTACTGAAACCTCCGAAACCATGACCCAAAGTAAGTTTCTTCTTTCTAAGTTGATGTCAGGTATTTTTTCACACCAATGGAAACCTAACATGCATGTACAGAGAGACTTGGAAACTGGATCTGCTCATCAGGGTACCACCTACTTTTGCAAATGTTCCACTTTCCCAGAACCTGGTTAATTATCGAGCATATTCTCCAGAATCCACAGGGCACAGTGCAGTGTGCTCATCCTGTTGGCTCACTGGGCATCTGGTATTTTATGGGCAGTAATAAATAAATATGCTACATCTGAACTTTCAAAGGCAAGGCCACAGATGAACAACCAACCCATGTAGACACTCATATATTCCCTGCTCCCATCTAACCTTCTCTGGTGGTATAAGAATCCCAGTGCAACCTCTATCCATCGCCCATACACACACAGGACAGATGGCCCTCTCTGGCACACTCATCTTCAGAAAGCCTCCTCTGACCCCCTCCCATCCCCACAATGCTATACTGGGCTGTGGTAGGAATATAGCTTGGCTTGAATCTAGTTCACTAGTTGTGCAACTTTAGGTGTGATGCTTTCTTCTTCTGTGCTTCGATTTCCCAATTTGAAAAGCTCTTTGTGTGCAGGAGTAGAAGAGTGAGTACAAGGGAGACAGACAGCAGCCTTCTGGGACTCCTACAACTAGATGACCCCTGGCCTCAACAGGTACTACTGCAACAGCAAGCATAAACACCAAAACAACACCCAGGATTTTGAGGCAAATTTATTTTTCACTGATGGGCACTGATAAGAATCATTCCCAGGATATCAGTCCCCGATCTCCAGTGGTCTAGGGCTTATATGGGATAAGCAAGCAGGAAATACAGAGGCAGAATGACTTGTCAGTTGGGGATTGGTTTATGCAATGTGCATCATATAGTGACCAGTTATGCTTCAAAGTGCGGCAGTTTCTAAAAGACAGGAGCAACTGGAACTGGAGCAGGAAATATTACCTGGGAAATTAGCAAACTGAAGTACAATGGTGGCCGGGGGGGCGGGGGGGGCATTTTCTGCTACATAACAGTGATGTCTGCTCCACCATGAGGACTCCCAGAGAGCAGGGCCAAATCCTTTGTCTCCGCAGCACCTACTCAGAGTAGGGTGCTCTGTAAGTGATGGCTCTTTAGTAGCAAAACAGTTCTTGATGATTTGTATATAGTAAGGGAGGAAAACATAAATAACCCAAAATAGAAAAGCATTACTTCTCAGTTACATGATCACGCAAGTTGGTCACACTCAAAAAGCCTAAAAGAGCACTGCCTGCATTCCAGAGCTAAAAGAAACAGCTTTTCAATTTTCCTCTGGTATGAGTTTATCCTTGGGAGGTTGTTTTTACTCAACTCCCTTGTAAACTTGTGGGGCAAATGATTCATACGCAGATTCTGTGGGTAATTCCTTAAAGGGGAAGCACTCCTGTTTCTCATTGTTAGATTACCTGTGTTCTGGACTTAACAGAAACCAGCTCCCTGCCTTGGCAAGTGGGATATGGTGACCCCAAAGCAGGAACTGGATGGAGAGAATCTGGAGGTGCTTCAGAGGAATTGTAATGGATTCACACGAGGCTACCAAGCAAGCATTTCTCCAGGTGGCTGGTACCGAGACTCACCTGAGGGAACGTAGACTTCCTTGCCTGTTTTGTGGCCAGGTTAGAGGGGACAGCTAGCCCTGTCTGTCACCAGCCTCCAGCCTAAATCCTGCTCTCCCCAGAAGTTCCTCTGTTTTGCCACTCAGGACAAGCTTAGGAAGTGGGGCCCAGCATGGACAGGAAGTGGGACTCGGCACAGGCCCAAGACCAGATCAGGACAAAAGCCAGTCTCCCTCCTGAGTACTGCTGCCTGCCCTCAGACTTATTTACTCCTGTCCTCCCTATCTTATCTCTCTTCTGTCTATCTGTCTGTCTGTCTCTCTCTGCCTCTCTCCTGTCTGAAGAGGCCACAGTTCTATCCCTTGCCCCACCCCACTCTGCTCTTGGCCTCCCTCCATATGTTTGTTCCCACTTTCCGCTGTCGAGCATGAGTAGGAGCAGTCAGGCACTGAGGAGAGAAGAGAGTCCTCAGTCTTTAGATGTGCATGTTAGAAACATTTCAGATGTGCACATTTTTTGTAGGGGATCCCTGGGCCTTTTCCAGGAGTGTCTCCCATATCCTTAGTGCCCAGATCCCAAGTTCTCCTCTTAGGACCTTGAACTCAGGGGAATAGAAACCCATTGTGTCCATCCCTTGAGGCACTGCCCCCACCACACATGATCACTGTGAATGTGCACATGGTCAGATATGTTAACATCTGAGTGTGCACGACTTGCACATGCACACACTCACAGGCACATGCTCTCACACTCGCAAACTCACACATACACCCATAGGGATGTGTTGGCACATGTACAACACAGACACATTCACAAACACATGCACAAGCAGGCCTGCTCTGACAGGCTCATATAGACATACATCAAAGTGTACACACACTCACACGTACACACTCTCAGCCATGTGCTCACACTCAAACACATAGCCATGTGTTAACATTCTCACACACTCACACACACACATGCACTACACATGCTTTGTTCCTCAGTGTTTCCACAGAGGTAAATGACGTATGCATATATCTGTGTGCAACAAGCAAGCCAACCCAAATAAATGGAAAATATGTACAATAAAATATGCAATTTAATACAAATCACAGGAAAACAAAATTTGTGCATGTCTAAACAACTGTAGTCTGAGGTATCAGGTGCCCTTGATTATTCTTTGTCACTTTGTCACTCCTCCAGCATCTCTGGCCCCATACTTCAGTGCGTGCTTGATTTTAAAGGTCCTATAGCGCTGAGTGAGATTCACACATAAGAACCATCCCTCCCACCATGCCCTCTTGAGAATTTGCAGAAATCCTTGGATGAGACTCTCCAGACAGTTGAGGTGCTGCCTCAGAAGGAGGGATCAAGAGCCAGACCCAAGGGCCTGTCACAAAGTCAGCAAAGTGTACCATCTTCCCGAATCACAGGTTTTTGCTTCCCTGGGCCCTTCCACATGGTTAAAAGCAGTCACAAGCCCACTCAAATAGAAGATGTTTTAAATTTCCACAATGACTAAAGAGCCATGACAACTAAATGCAACGTTTGGAGCTGGGGTGGATCATGGACCAAGACATAAACTAAGTCTGGGAGACATTGGAACAGCCAAAGAACTTTGAATATAGACCATAGGTTAGATAATACTATCATATCAAGGCTGAATTTCTTGATTTTGATAGCTGTACTATGATTGTGAGAAACACACAGACACATAAAATGTATACAAAGTGTGATCAACAAATATAGTAAATGTAAATGTTTAAAATTTATTACAGTAAAAGATGCATTGCCAATAATCCCCCTCAAAAATCTCACCCTCACTTCAAAGGCACTTATCTCATGACTTTCTGAAGTATTTCTGAAAGTCCTCTTTTATGAATGTCTCTATTTGTGCTGACATGGATGCCTCAATATTCTGAATTAATTCAAAATGTTTTCCTTTTATATTCATTTTGACTTTGGAGAAGAACCAGAAGTCACAGTGCCACACCCAGTGAACAAGGTAGATGAGGACCTACTGGAATGATCTTGTGAGCCTCTGTATCCATTGGCCAGTATTCAGCAGCAGCATGCACCATATTATTACACTCAGTAAAGACGTTCATGAAAGAGGACTTTCAGAGCTGCTTCAAAAAGTGACAAGAACAATGGGATAAGTGTTTTCAGAGCAAGGTGGAGTATTTTGAGAAGGGTTAATGCACTGTCTTTTATTAGAATAATTTTTCAAAAATTTAAATATTCACCCTATCTTTTGATCACATTTCATATATGGAGAGAATGTTCATTGTTACTGGTTCTTTGGTTCCAGGGCCTCCGGTGGTCAGAGCTAGGAATGCACACATACACACATACCTATACCTGTATTTATCTCTATGTCTATAATTATATCCACATCCTATGTCTATGAAAAAATAAACTAAAACCTAGAGTTCATACTGATTCTTCTTATGACAATCCAATTGCCCAGAGCTACATTCTAGTTTTCTCTTTTAATGCCCTTCTTTAAAAATGAGAATCCTGGTTGCCATTATAGTTATATATTTTCTTGTTTGCTCAAGCCCAAGTAAACAGAAAGTGGCTGCAGAATTGCCAGTCCACACTACTGTGAAGAAGCAAACCTACTCAGGAGGGTCCACTCCTTTCTATGGTTCTTTAAAGTAACACAGTGGAATGAATGGATCTTAACCCTTCAATACCTGGTGATCCAGTTTGAAAGCACCCATAACAATGGAGCAGAATGAGATGTGTTCTTTGAAAATTCTTGTTTATGGAAGGTTTTTTAGCCAGCAGACATGAATTTCATGCCAAAATTCAAAAACTTTCAATCTTCAGTATAAATGAGTTAATTGCACACTCGATGATTTTTGATGAATGAATATACCTGTGTAACCCACATCCCTTCTAAAATACATAGTATATTTCTATCATCCAATTTGCCTTATATACCTTGCTAATCAAGCCTTTATCCAGAGGCAGCCATGGATTTATTTCTATCACTATAGATCAGCTTTGCATGAATGG
Organism: Dasyprocta punctata; assembly: GCA_004363535.1. Classification (NCBI taxonomy): domain Eukaryota; kingdom Metazoa; phylum Chordata; class Mammalia; order Rodentia; family Dasyproctidae; genus Dasyprocta; species Dasyprocta punctata. The sequence continues at coordinate 20,926 of RJWM01027953.1, read as the reverse complement.
GAGCTTCATATAAATGGAATCAGACACATATATGTGCTATTTGCAGCTCTGTTCTTTTGTCCAACCTAATATCTAAGGGTTAATGATCTATGCCATTACATGGACCAGTAGGTGATCCCTTTTATTACAATATAGCTTTCCATTATATGATTACGCCAAAATCTGTTTATCCATTCTCTTTCTGATGGGCATTAGTCTTGCTTCCAATTTTTAACTCCCCATAAATAAAGCTGCTATGAGCATTCTTTCGCATACTTTTTGCAAACACTTGTTTCCATTTCCCTTTGCTAGCTATATAGGAGTGGGATCACTGTGTCATAGTGTAGAATCTATTTAACATCATCATAAAGTCCCTAAGTGATTACATAATTTTTTACTCTAATCAGCCACATATGAAAATTCAGGTTGATTCACTTGCAACACTTGATGTTGTAAGCCATTTTAATTTTAGTTGGTCCAGTGGGTGAAATGGTATTGCATTATGGTTTTAATTCAACCGCCTTCATGAGTAATGATGCTGAGTATATTTTCCATGTACTTATTGGCCAATTGAATGTATTTTTTTGGAAAGAAGTTGTGTAAGTGTTTTATCCATTCCTAACTGGGTTATGATTTGGTTATTAAGTCATAGTTCTTCATATATTCTTACTATGGGGCCTTTGTCAGATATGTTTTTATTGCTTGCCTATTTTGAGGCTTCTTTTGATGAGCAGAAGTTTTAACTTTTGTTAAGACTACTTCATTCTCTATTTTATAGTTACTGTTTTCTATAATCTATCAAATAAATCTATGTCTACTCCTGGATCAGGAAGATATTAGCTTACCTTTTCTTATAAAATTTATAGTTTTTGCTTTTACATTTTTTATTAACATGAATGTTGAATTATGTTTGTATATGGTGAGGTAATAGTCAAAGTTAATTTTTTTCAATTGATATGTTCTAGCACTGTTTATTTTATTTATTTATTTTTATTTAAGAGAAAAAAGATACAGAAAAGAAAAATAAGGAGCAAAAGAGACAAACAAACAACAACAAATCTAATACAATAACAGTATAGGTTTACAAAACAAGATAATATGAATTTGACAATGGTTGTAATATTGCATATCATTACCTTCAAAAGGGTTGCTTAGATTAACAGATATAGACATGTAAAACTGATCTAATCATATGAGTATTAATTGTTTTTTTCCAATAACTAATATATTTAGTGGTATAGTCATTTTAGCTATCTTTTGTATATATATATATATATATATATACTAATTTATGTCTTTTTCCTTTTCCCTTCCTTCTTTCCTCCTTTCTCCTACCTCAATTACTTTTCCTCTTTGAGCAATTTCTTACCCTTACACAGTATTTATTGTAGATTTTGGATCATATATACTTTTTCAGTTTCTTACACTAGGGAATTGATACGGTATTTACACATGTGAGTTTGATTTATTTCACTTACGAGTATTGTCTCAAGTCGCGTTAATTTACTTATAAAAGTCTTTTTTTAAACTTTTATTTTAAAGATACTAAAATCCAACAAAACATAACAGAACAAAGTCAATCAAAACAAAGCTGTAGAACTGGTACAGAACTTCAAAGAAAGACACCAGGAAAACAACAGCCACCACAGCATACCTTGTTACTTTCAGAATAGTTGATCATTCCATCAAGTATAGTAAAATCAAACCAAAAACAAAACACAACAAAACCAATAAAAACAGAGTATGAAATAAAGCAAAATAATAATAATAATCAGAATAAAGCAAAACAATGAGAACAATGTTGGGCCTCACAAGACAGAGAAGAATTCCCCATATTTGCTACATTGCTTAATATCATCTTCCCAAGAGATGCTCAGACTGCTGGCTCCAGGCCTACAAAATCAACTGAACAATACAAGCATTTAGTTGCTTTATGTATCATAGTTGCTATCAACTCAGCCAGTCCTCTGAACCAGCAGGTTGCTTGGGGGGAGGGGGGGTGCAGGAGTCCTTGATACTTAGCTCAAGCGCTGGTAAGCCTACAAAAGGCAAATCTCTTTCTCCTCTTGGAGTCTGCGCCGGCCACACACACTCACCAGGAAGGCAGGCTAGGTTGTCTTCTGGTCGGAGCCTCCCTGCCCAATATAGTGGGATCTCGAGAGGCACATCTCTTTCTACTTATAGAAGTCTTGATGCAGTCTTTCTTGAGAGCTTAGTAGTACTCCATTGTATAAAAATGCCACACCTTTTTTATCCATTTCTTGATTGATAAGCACTTGGGTTGTTTTCAAGATTTGGCTATTACAAATCGTGTTGCTAGAAACATGGGTGTGCATACATCGCTGTGGTATGATGTTTTCAATATCTTAAAAATACTGTCATTTTTCCCATTGATGATTTTGTCAATAGTGAATAGTCCATATGAATATGGATCTATATCTGAATTTTTATTCTGTTCCACTGAACTAGTTATCTATTCTTATGTCAATGTCACATTGTTGTAATAATTATAGATTGTCATTGTAAATCCTGATGTCAGATAGTGTAAACTTTTTTCCCTTTCTCTAAATTGTTTTGACTCTTCAAGGAAATCTCCAGATTTCCTAATTTGAGAACATGGGGACATTCCACATTCAATTTCTATTTTTAAAAAATGAAGGTCTTTTGGAATTATGATGAAGATTGTTTTGAAACCATCAATCTGGGGAAAACAGACATTTTAATACAAAGTCTTCAGTTCACAAACATACTACATTTTTTTATGTCTATAATATTACTTGGCAATACTTTGTGTTTTCAGTATTGAATTTTTTCCACCGTTCATTAAATTTGTTTCTAGGTATTTTTATGCTTTTGACAACATTATAAATGGAATTTTTAAAAATTTTATTTATTTATTTGGTCCCAGAAATCTAACTCAGAACCTTGTGCTTGCCAGGCATGTGCTGTGCTGCTATGTCCTTGGCCTGGAATTATTTTTTTAAATATCAGTTCTCAATGATTTTGAACAAATACATAGAAGTAAATTGATTTTTGTAACTTGACCTTTTTTCAGAAGTGTTTCAGTGGAATCAGAAAAAAGAGGATGTCATAAAGGTACAACGAATCAGCCTCCTCCTAAACAGGAAGAAGGGAAATGAACAGAAAGAAAATTGACCTATGTTGAGATCTTTATCTGCAAAGCACTCTGCTGAATATTTTCCATACCTAATTTTCACAGGAACCATGTGAAGTCAGCTGTGATCCATGTTTTACAGATGAGGGCACAGATGTCCTGAGACATCACAGGTAAGAAGTGCCAGCCAGATGTCACCCACAGCTGTTGAGTTCTAAACCCCATGCTCTTTCCAGCTCATGGTGATGACACGGTGCCATAGAAAGCCAGTATACTGAGTGCTCACAGGGCTAACTCATAGAAAGGTGGCAGCTGTATCAAAGCTGTGTCATCTCCACCTCCTACCCAGCTCCTGCAGCCAGGAGATGTGTGATACCTGGTAGACAGCACAGGGCTAAAGTTCTCCCATCTACGCCTTCTGGGGCTCGAGCTCCTGTGAGCCCATAGGCACAGGCGCAATATCCAGAGCGCAGCAGGCCAAGGACACAAGGGGATGACCTCGGCTGTGACCACGCTGTGGAGGGGCGAAGGAGAGCCAGCAGTGACTGTGCAAGACTGGTTGTGACCTCCCCAGGGCCTCCCTGGCCCAGACAGTTTGTGGCAAGTTGGTACAATCACAGGGATCAGTTCCCACATCACAGCTGAAGAAGTATGCTTGAGGCCAGAGAGGATGGTACACAGAGCTAAATCTGAAAATGGTGAGGCATCCTTGAGCCTAGGTTCCTCACACTTCCATGATGGGAATATCACTTTGGGGCCATTTTTCCAAAACAGACCCCAAACAACCTCCCCAGTTTTTTATTCAGTAGACCTGAGGTGTAGTTCTGGAATCTACATTCTTAAACACTTGAGTCTCCTGATCAGGATACTATGAGAAACATAAAGTTAACACGACAATAAAAAAAAAATTGCAAGATTTGTAATAATTCAAGCGATTAGAAAAAAAAGCCTACAGATTTGATGGAAATGAGATCAAAATTGCCTTGTGCTCAGGTTAGTGAGTTAGGAGAGTACACAAATGAATAGAGGACTCTCCCTTAGAGAGCAGGGAATTGGGGTTAGGCATCGTAGGAAGGTTACTTCTTGAGATACTGCTTCCCTGGACAAGGATAGTAAGGGGTCCTGGGGAGAAAAGAAGCCATGAATCTCAAAATCTTTGAAGCAAAAATGACCCCCACTGATTCCCAAGGTTGTGGCAGCAGAAGTTACCCAATGAGTAGCTGGAGAGGAAACTATCATAGTGGTTTACCAAAATCGCTGCCCGAAGACCCAAGTCAGATCCTGCCTTTGCCTTTTGGAGTTTGAGGTCCTGAGTCTGTTCAATGGGTCACATCCAATCTCATCTCAGGCCTTATTTCTGTTTTACTTTATATTTTTCTCCTTTTTCAATATATTGACACTAGTATCTCACAAAATTGAAAACAGGAAAAAACGTCCCAGCAGAGGATGAGAGAAAGGGAGGAAGGAATTGAAGACAGTCAGCATTTGAGTAGGGATTACACAAGACAGAAAAGGCTCCATGAGGACAAGTGGTTCCCTGATGAAAGAGCACACAGCAGGGTGCTGTGCTGGGAGCACAGCAGGCCCACTGAGTGGCAGGAGGGATTCACGGCTGACATTTGGAACAATGGCTCCTGAATAGCAACCTTCTCTCACAGTGGACCTCCAGCTCTCCCCTCAACTCCTTGACTCCTGAAGGCCGGTCAAGAGCTTCTAGGTTCTTTTTTATTACCTTTTTCTGCACCACTGGTTGCCCTGGAAACCACTGCAGCTGGTCCCTGGCCTCCCATAGCAGGCGTTGTAATAAGAATCTCAGGCAGGTTTGTTTTGCTCGGCCAGCTTAGAGGACAATAGGTGGAATGCTGGCCAAACAGCTCTGGTTTCAGGACCTGTCCCCAAAGACATCACACACACATTCACACACACACACCCCAAATAAGGAGAAGTAACAGGATCTGGGAGGAAAGGTGAGGAGAGGGACACCCAAGACATTAGCTAAGAGTGAAGGCAGTGAAAAAATGGGGAATATGGAACTTCCCCATCACAAGATTTGGGGCGATTGGGCTGGATGAGAGTCCTCAAGGGGATGCAGCTGAGGTTGATCAAATAACAGCAACTACAAGGTCTTTGCCCATTCTGCTTCTTCATTTGTTGTTTTTAGCCAGTGACTTAAATGAAAACATGCTGACCAGATCTGCAGATGACCACATCTTTAAGGGAGAGCAAACGTCCGTCAGAGGACAAAACTGGTTTTCAAACTAACTGAGTGCAAATCTTAATTCTGGTATGTACAAACTGCATGTCCTCTGAGGAAGTTACTTAACCTCTCTGGGTGTCAGCCACCTCATCTACTCGGTGGAGGCACTCAGACTACCTCCTTCCTAAGATTTTGGTGAGAATTGAGGCAATGTTTCTACGCAAAACACTTAGGAGAAGCAAATACTTAGTGTGTGCTATGCTACAGTGACAGATCTGTGTGTTGTCAAGAGGTCGATGAGCTTTTTTTTAGCTGAAAGCCCCTAGACAGAATGCCCAAGCTTTACTGTTGAACCCTTAATCACCCTTATTATGTCAAGCTGTGCCTGGTTACTCCCTACGTGTAAGAGGGACCAAAAATCCCTTCCTAGGACAGTCTGAAGTTACAGTCACCCAAACTGTTCCTGTGACACTTGGAAGGATCTACTAAGGAGAGACCTGTCCCTCCTGTGACAGATCCTCAAGAATCCAGACCTCTGAGGACCTGTGATTGCTGGGAAAACACTTCTTTCCACCACCAACTCCATACCAGCTTATGCTGTAGCCATGGGAAACCAGCACCCAAATGCCTTTCCTTAGCTGTGGAATTTTTCTTCTTTCCCACTGGGTTTTAGAGGGAGTAGAGAGGGCACTGCCTAATGAAAATACAGTGTTCTATAAATACATACTGTCTAGGGGAGAAAAACACCACTTTAGATCAAATCCTAGAAGCTTTGTTGGTAAGCAGCCCAATCCATTGCCTCAAAAGTCATCATGCTCTGGGACCGTAGCCGAGTCTCTATCATCTTAATTTCTCCTCATTAACACAGTAATGTTGATCTCAGGATGGTCTGGAACCTTCCTACTAACCAGACTTGTCAGAGAAGTGATTTGGACAGCACTTTGCAACTGGCACTGTCTCTAGGAGAGTGACTCTCAGGCAGAAAACCTCAGGGTCTTCAAAAGTTTTATAACGGTCCCTGTGTTTCAGAATTATATCTCTCCTCTGTTTCTACAAAGCCAAACCACATTTGGAACAACCAAAACTATGCATAAAAGCCAAAATCTACGTTGAAAACTGCTGAACCTCATCTTAAAATGTAAATTGACCTCTTCCCATTGGTCCTGACCCACATTTTAAATTTTATTTCCATGTTATTTATTTTGCAAATACTATAAACATATGATGCAGAAACCATCCTAAAGGCTTTACTAACAGTGCCTCGTTTAATCTTCAAAACAGTCCCAGAGAAGATGCTATTATCCCCATCCCAACTTTCAGAGAGAGAAACTGGGGCATAGTATATACCTAGTAAGTAAAGTCAGGACCTAGACAAAGCAGTGAGTGCAAGTCCATGTCTTTAAGCCTTTCGCTCTGCCTTGCTTGTTTTTGCAGACAGACTGGAGACTTTTAGAAGATTCTAGAAGGCAGAGATCACATGTCTTCAAGGAACATCTTATGGTGGATGCCAGAGACAATCCACAAATGCACTGTGATAATGTCAATAACGGTTAACAGTAGCCACAATGCCCAAAAAGCATCATTTAACTCCAAGTTTCTAATGAAAACCTACAACTCCTCTCTGCAGGAGCTCCTGCTTCCTACAACCTGCCCAAATGTCTTAGGAACAAAGAAGGTCACCCAAGGAGCCTGCAAGGAACCTGAGCTGGGACAGCGCACAGTCTCAGAGTGCTTGCCGTCCAGGAGGCAATTCCCTACAGTGATCTGCCTGACCTTGCCGTGACCTGCCACCACACCCCTTCCAGCTTCCCGAACTGCAAACCAGCATCTTCACTCTCATTGTTCTCTGAGGAAATTTGGCAGCAAGCACAGTTTCTTCTAAGCTCCCAGCTCTGCACATGAAAGGCAGGCTGCAAGGCCCCCAGACGCCCAGAGGGTTCCTGCCAGAGCCCGAAGCTTAGGGAGTGGCCCCGTCTCTTTTGTTAGTGACCCGACCTGGAGATGCTGAGCTGTAAAAGAACACTTCCTGGCACCGGCTTGCCTGGCTTTAAGTTGCAGGCTCAGCGACTTGCTTGGCCCTGCCTGTGCTGGCGACAGATGGAAGAGCGGCCAGGAACACCTCAGAGGGGTTGCAGCCACTCTCCTCAGGAATGTCACACGCTTGATGTCAGTAGAAGCCTCACATGGGCCATGCGTGGCTGATGGGGTGCTCTGCTCTCCACTCTTAGCTGTTGTTTATTCCCTTCCTCACTCCTGTAGAGGGGTCAAATTTTATCATCCACGAAAGAGATTTATTTTGAAAGGCCCTCACTGTTAACTAGAGCAAGGTCTGCACTAAAAGAACAGGAAAGATCCAGGCGTGGTGGCACACGCCTTTAATCCCAGCACTCGGGAGGCTGAGGCAGGAGGATCGTTGTGAATTCGAGACCAGCTTGGGCTACAAAGTGAGTTCAAGCCCTGCCTGAACTGCATAATGAGACCCTGTCTCAAAAAATAGGGCCAGGGATTTAGCTCAGTAGTGTAAGCGCCTGCCTGGCAGGTGCGAGGTTTATGAGTTCAATCCCAGGTACCCAAAAAAAAAAAAAAAAAAGAACAGGACAGGACAGCTGCCAGCTGCCAGCCCCACTAGGAACTCTTCCCTTGGACTTGAGAGCTTCTGCTACCTGCCCTCCAAGGCTGGTGGGTAAGAATGAGATATGACAGCACCAGAAAAACAAACAAATGTTGTGCACCATTAGCTAAGAAGATGCTGCTTTCTGGAGTGGACTGTCTCTGATTCTCCTTCCAGAAGCCAGAGGGCACTTGAAGGTGATATGGACACCTGGTATTCTCCAAGTATTGCTCCAGTAGGCATGATGTTGTTTTCGTAGTAACCCTGTAATATTGATGGGTAGGTTTTTTGTTTGTTTGTTTGTTTGTTTTGTACACTTTTACCGATGTAAAGAATTTGGAACTCGCCAACTGATCTACTAAACAGCACTCACTCTGCCTGTCAGGTCCTAGTACATTTCCCTTTAGCACACTGCACTCAATCAGGTCACACAGGTAGGGGGTGACAAGGAAGAGACTTTGAGAAATTAAACAGGAAATTGCCTACCCCTGGGAGAGCCTCTTAGAATTTGGGGCCTGAGGCACCTGACTCCCTCACCCTAGTCCCCGCCCTGTAGAGTCTCCCTGGAGTAGGAATAAAAGCAGGACCCATGAACAGGACACTGTGGCCACCAGTCACAGTCATCTCCCAGCTCCTCTCCAAGAAGAACCCACCCAAAGCTTAGCAAGTACATCCTCTCCTTGGGTGACCATTCTCGGATCATTCTCAATCTGCCTCCTGTGCTAGAAGCAATTCCAGGATGATCCCAGATGACGCTACTTTTCCTTAAGGGGAGGGCTGGAGATGTAGCTCAATGGTAGAGTATAAGGCCTTAGACTCAATCTCTAGAATTGCAAAAAGAATAGAAAGAAGCAAAAAGAAAACCCAGGGACAGGCAATGCCTGTAAGCCCAGGGGCTCCTCGGGAAGGTAGCTGCTCTGGATAAGGGCTACCTAAAAATAGACCCCCTGCTCCAGGGCACGGACTGACAGCATCTTCCTGGGCACAGCTGGGACTGTGTGGCTCAGCACTGGGGGAACAGGACCCAGGAAGACTGAGTGCCCCCAGGGGGCTTAGGCAAAGCCATCTGAAGTCCATTTATTGGGCAGTAACAATGGTTCCATGTGCTTTCTTGGTGACCCTCAGAGATACTTGGTCCAGGGAGATGATGAAGATGGCAATTCAGGACAAAACTGATTCCCCTGGAATTGTGAACCAGAGGAACAAAGCACAACACAGAGAAGCAGAAGGCAAAATGAGTAGAATTTCATGGGCGGCCTTTAGCAAGGGCTACAGCTGGGAGCTGCCCTGGTTCTAAGGAGCCTCAGGACGCCTCCTTGCACTTGAGAGCTTGGCTAGGAAAAGGTGCCAGGAGTGGCTTGCTGGCAGCAGATGAGCCCAGTCTCCAGGCCGACAGGGTCTACTATGCAGGCAGGACTGAGATGCGCCTGAAGGAGACACGTGGATCCAGGTCCACCCACATTTGTGGCCTGATGGGTTGTCTCCTCCCACGGGCTGAAGCCTGGGGTAATACCAACTACTCAGCCCTGCTGTGTATTTACAGAGGTTCCTTGCCACGTTAGTCCATAGGAAAGTGTCCCCACGTCTTGAGTAGCTGTCATGTGTCTTCTATTCTGCTAATATCTAGTGATATTTATTTACCACATACCCCAAATATGTTCAACTTCATCGTTTAAAAAAAGTAGAGCCAGGTATGGTGGCACACATCTATATTCCCAGCACTCAGTAGGCAGAGACAAGAGAATCTCCATGCATTAGAGGCCAGCCTGGGCTACAAAATGAATTCAAGGACAACCTGAACACCACAGCAAGACACTGTCTCAAACAAAGCAAAGCAAAACAAAACTGGATTATCTAGCTGGACAGATTACAAACAGTCACCAACCTACAATCATTTGACTTGTGATTTTTCAACTTTTTGATGTTGTGAAAGTAATACTACACATTCAGTAGAAACCATACTTCAAAATTTAAATTTTGATCTTTTCCTAGGCTAGTGCTATCTGGTATGATACCCTCTTTCAGAGCTGGGCACAGCAAGCCACAACTTCCAGTTAACCACGTAACCACATAACCAATGGCATGAAAACTCATACTCTAATGTACTGTGTTGCTAAAATATGACATTCAGTAGGTTACAGTATCAGATACATTTTAGCTTATGCTATTCTCAACTTACAATGGGTTTATTGGGCCATAACACCATCGTAAATCAAGGAGCATCTGTATATGAGGAAAAATGTTAATGACATTGCAGTGCAACAGTAAGAAGCAAACAAGTGCCTGGTGTGACGACACACGCCTGTAATTCCAGCACCTGGGAAGCTGAGGCAAGTGGGTCACTGAGAGTTCGAGGCTAGCCTGCACTACATAGTGAGACAATGTCTCAGAAGAAGAAGAGGAAGAGGAAGAAGAAAAGGAAGAGGAAGAAGAAGAAGAAGCAGAAGAAGTAGAAGCAGAAGCAGAAGCAGCAGCAAATGGATGTTGATATAATAGCAGAGTTTGAACAAGTTTCAGGAAGGGAAACACCACAGTGGCCAAGTGTTTTTAGGGAAGGTTGTCTCCGTGGAGGATCTGGGGCACATACAAACTGTGAGAGCATCCCTGCAGCATGAGAAGAAGAGTGGAAGCAGATATGGTACATGGGAAACCAAGGCAGATATTCAGAGGTTCACGGATTCTAAAAGGGTGTGTTGGAGGAATCATGAGGTGCTGGAGACAGCTGTAAAGCTCAAGAAATATCATTTTTAATCCTGGGGGCAGAAAGTATTGTCAGGAGGGAATTTAGGAAGGGGAGCTGAAGGAAGAGAATGCCGAGTGATATTTTCTGAAGACCAGTCTTGATGTGGTGTAGAAAGATTTCAGGTATGATCAGGCCATGAGGCAGAGAAACCGAGGGAGGAGAGGGGAAGTAGATAGTTACCCCACAATTTCCAGACTAGAAAATTTGATCGAGCAAAGGTTGCTTATAACCCCTCTCCAATGATTTCAGTAACCTAATTAATGGCATCTTTCTGGAAGGTTTCACAAGAGTAAGGCTGATGCCAGGAATTCGAACACTTGTACCATCTCACTGCCCACTTCCTGTGCACAGGACAGAGCTGAGGGTACTATCGCCTGCATGGAAAAGCCCCTCGGGGATGGGAAAAGAAAACCTTCACCATCCAGGCAGGCTCCCAGCTCAGGCCATCAAAGTCCACGGAGCCCTCCCATTCTTGCCTTGGGTAGCTCTGGCTTCTTTTCCTAGAGTCCCCACACATGGAGGGGGCCTTGCGCCCTCACTCTATTGCAACCAACACGAGGCCTTGTTGGTAGGAGTCAAATTTTGACTTAACCTTTAATTTGTTGTCATTTAATTAGGTTTTCCCCCAGCTTTCTAAGAATTCCTATCATTCTCATGATGTGGAGACAAGGCCCACTCAGTAACAGCCCTAAAATACACTCCAGATCTCAGATGTCACTGTGCTGATTATCTATGACTTTGTGTCTCTGTTTTTCCTCATATTCTCCCCCAAGCTATCCTCAGCTCCATCCCACATAAGAAAGAAATGCAAGGACAAAAAGGCAGAATATGTGGGCACCCAGATCAGAAGAGGACATCCCTTTCATACAGACCTGGGAGAGGCCAGTTGGGCTGCTGGAGGAAAATCAAGAGTAGGAAATCCTTCAAACTGAGGACTAAACTCCTCACCATGGCATTAAGGCTATTTTCAATTTACCTCACTTACCCATCTTTTATTTGTCCTGCATGTTTGCCTGAGCAGAGGGGTGGTCCTGACATTCACACGTCTTTCTCTTTATCCAGCACATATGATAAACCCATTCAGAGGCTTTGAAGCCCTTGTGGCTCCAAGAACTGGTTCCCACCAAGAATTCAGAGTCCAAGAATTTAGACATGGTGCTATCTGTGCAGTTTAAACACAACTAAATTTGGCATTTGGGTCTCAAAGCTTAATATACGTGAAGCACCAAGCTAGGCCATTAGAACTGACATGATTACCACTCTCAGGGGCCTGCTGGAAGATTTGGGAGGCATGGCTGGCAAATGGTCCTGAAACACTCAGTGCTCAAGGCTATCCTGCAGGGTGACAGAGAGACTAGGGCCCTGGAGGTGGAATGTGCTCCTTTGACCCCACAGCCATCAGGGCCAAAGGCTGAGCTCCCAGAGGCACTGCTGCACCTGTCCCTGTATCTCACAGAACCCCTTGAGGGTTGGAAAGGCAGGCTCCCAGGAACAAACCCAGGGAAATTTCAAGGGGTGGGTCTGGATAAATGGCTTTTCCTGTCCATGTGGCTCCAAGAGCTGGCTTCCCACCACGACGCCATCTAAGCTGGAGGTCTGCTGGCCAGCGGATGGGGGTGGCAGGCGTAGCTAAAGGCTTCCTGGGAACAATGAGCTGGGCCTGCTTTCACCTGTTGTTCTCCTCCTGACAGCTGTACGAGATGAATGAGCCCTAGAGGGGCCAGCAGCTAAGAGGAGGCTGGGCCAGCCCCTGTGTGGCCTCTGTGCAAGCACTTGCATGCACACACACACAGACGTGCACACACATGCATTCACGCATGCACACAACCATCATGGTGAACATACCCTGGGAATGTGGTAGAAACTCAGGTTGGGCTGGGTGCGCAGACTTAGACTCCAAGCTCCAGGTGCTGCCACTGCTAGGAGCTTCTGTGGATTGAACTTGGCAGTGCTGGCCATAGGATCACAGGCCACATTCTTTTGGGTTGTGCTTTAGAAAAAAACCCTCTCATTGTCTTCTGTCCTCACATCTCTAGGGATAGAGGGGAACCCTGGGAAGTACAGAGGACATAGTGTACCTGGGGTCAGTGTATGTTCTTGGGTCCCCTCCAGGATACACCTGCAACAGCTTCTCCTAGACCACCCAGCAGGCCAGTTCAGACAGGTGATCTGTGACAGGTGACCCATGACAGTCATAATTTCACGCTCTTTCCCTATATATTTGCCTACACAAGGGGTTTATACACTTGATATTCAGGAATCTTTCTTTTTCCCTATCATATTTGGCAAACTTCACCCCCGATTGTTGAAGTCTGTCTTATTCTCAGAATTTAGGCATGGTGCTATCTGTGCAGTTCAAATACAACTAAATTTTGCTTTTATTTCTCAAAGCTTAATGAAGCACTAAATTAGGCCATGAGAACTAGCTTAAAGGAAAGGTGCCATCATTACTACCTCAAGTGACTTTCTTAAAGATTTAGGGGGCATGGCTGACAAATGGACCAGGAAGCTAAAGAGAACAGTACAAGAAAGAGTGTAGTTCAGTGCCTACCAAGTGTTGTAGAAGCTCAGTGCCAGGGAAGGGGAAGAGGAGTCATTGGGGCCCCAAGCCAGGAAAATCTGAACATTTCAAAGAACAGAATAATGGAGTTGTATATGAGGTGCTGATATGAATGCCATAAATCAAGAATTATTTTGCTTTTGGAGGAGGAACATATAAAAATTGCCCAAATCAGAACAAAAAGGGAGGCAAAGTAGAGTTAGCATTGTCTCCAACATCAGCACCCATCATTGAAGAACATGTCCTGAATGGCATTAGGATCTCATTGGGGGTGGTAGAGAAAGTCCACTGAAAGGAACCCCTCAGCTCTCTCATTCCTAATTTACCAATTAAAGGTGATGAAGGCTTTTCTCATTAGCTAAATAATTCATTGATGCTTGAAATAGGAAATTTAGAAAGAACAAATAAGCAAGAAGAAGAAAACAAATCATATATATTCTCACCTACAGTGACACTTTATCCTAGCACCCTTTTTTCTATGAATAAATGTGATTTTGTTAAATTGTAACTTGGTAAATGAGAGTATTGCTTTGGGGGTAGATTTATATTAGATCAGGCTCCTGTCGCACCAGTTTAATAGTGACTCTAAGACAATGATGACTCTTTGAATTGAAAGGAGTTATCCTGTAGGAATGATAATCATTATTGATCACATGACCCCTTGGATTTGTCACTAACTGGATGTGGTTGTACAAAGAAAGCTAAGCCCCTCTGCCAACCAGCTCTTCATCTCCCGACACAAACGTCTACCTTACCATCATTTTTTCACCTTTGCTTTTCGGTGCTGCACGCCCTGATGCACTCTGGGTAATGATGCACAGGTACACATTTCAAATGCTTCTTATAACCTCCCAACCTCTCATTTAACCTCTGTTGTTCAAGAGCAGTCTACCCACTTGGCCAGGAGAGTGTATGAAAATAGGCTGGTAGTGCTGGGAGAGTAGCTCAGTATTAGAGTGCTTGCTTAGCAAGCTCAAGGCCTTGGAGCACTGAGGAAAAAAATAGCCCCATATACCCAGAACTGGCCTCTGATACAAAGACATGGTTGCTCTTGGAAGTAGCAGCCTGTAGATGAGAAACAATCATATAACACATAATTAAATGGCTTGCAGGCATGCATAGAACTGGAGGAATGCTTAGAGATAATCAAAGCCCCACTGTGTGTCTTTACCTCACAGACAAAAAAGTGATTCCACAATATGGTTTATAGAAAGGCCCCTTTGTCTTCCTCTTCCTCTTCTTCCTTCTCCTTCTCCTCTTTTTCCTCCTCTTTTTCCTTTTTTTTTTTTTCTTCCACTTCTTTCTTCTTCATGTTTTGTTTTGTTTGCAGTGAGAGGTATTGAACCCAGGCCTTCATACTGAGCAATATCCCCAGCCATTTCAAATTTTGTTTTCTTTAATACAAGGTCTCACTGTGTTACTCACATCGGGCTTAAACTTGTGATCTTCCTGCTTCAGCCTCCCCTGATCCTGGGATTACAGATATGTGCCACTATGCTCGACTCAAAGGCCTCTTACAAAGTTCCAGCATGTCTGTTTCCAAGCCCTTTTGTGATTTCTTAGTATGCCTGACTTGTGACTTCTAGTTTGAGTACATATCTGCCAAACGCCTTGTCAGTGAGTTCACAGTAAATCGCTGTGGCTCACACTACCTTCCTCCAAAAGGCAAAAATCACCCAGAGAAAGTAACCAGACTTAAGAACTTTCCCAGCCCCAAAGGGTTAAGATGGGCTGGTGATGTCAGTGTGAGCCCACTGCTGCTTGGACAGGAAAAGAACTTGAGGCTGTTTTTCTTCCCTGAAAACCAATCCCAGTGGAGTCACTGGGGTTTTAAAAACCAAATGTCTTTACAGCTTGCAATGAATAACTGCATGACCTCAGCCATCACGCACGCAGCCCCCGCTGTTATACCTTGAGCCTGGCTGTGCTCTGGACGTCCTGTAAATAACCCTCGTCTGCGCTGCACATGTGCGGGACTGGCTGCCACCAGAAACCGCTCCAGTTGGAAGGTTGGAGAGACTGTCTCTGTGAATGCTACGGTCATCTGGTAGCGATTTCCCTGATCCCATTGAAGCCAGACACTGGATCCATTTACAGTGTTACAGACCGTCATGAGGAATTCATTTTTATTGCTTGAATGTGGGTCTCAGGACCACAATTACAGTCCTTTGTACTACCGATGTATGAGTGTGAAACAAAATGATGACAATCTTGTTGCTGCAAAAGAGTTCACAGACTGTGCAAAGATGGAACCCTCTGTTCACTGCGAGAACAGAGGAGGAAAAAATATAGATTTTAGGCTGCAGAGATGAATCAATCCCCTCAAAATATGAATGCCCTATGGATATCAGAAAGCCCTTGTATCAGAAAGTTTGCCAGTGTTTCAAGTCTAACTGCAAATTTTAGGCAACTGAGACCTGGAACCCAAACTTAAGGAGTAATTTCCAAAGTCAAAGAAATAAGCATAGCATTATTGTTAGTATTATTAATAACTGCATGTGAAAAAATTAATAGCTATTAATTAACCTCACGGAGACATTTATAAAACGCATCAGACTAGCCGGACAAGGAATCTGGATTTTTGTCCTAGCTCTTTCCTGAATTTGCTCCATGCCCTTGCATGTGCCATGAAAATGGATCTTCAGTTTCCTCTCTGTGAGATCAAGGGTTTAGGTTATTCGAGTTTCCATCACTCCCTGACTCCTTAGGACACTGTGTAGCTTTGTGAAAGGGAAATAAAATCATCAAAATATAAAGTCATGTGTGACTTGCAGAAGTCATTGTACCAGAGTGGTGGAGAGTGGTCAAGGACCACCAAAAGTGTGACAACAGGAATCCCTGGGCACCAGGCTGAAGTGGGTTCCCAGACATAAAGAGCTGTTGTTCGACATGTTGGCCTCTCTAGCTCCTCAGCAACAAACTCAGCCTTCAAAGTAGACCCTCAGCAGGAGATGAGCGGAGGCTGGTTACACAGTGTGAACAGGGGATAGAACGTGAAACTCAGCCTTGAACCCCTGAACCTCACAGAATGGCCTTGATTTGGCCCAAAGCAGCCCAGCCCCCAGGCTTCAGGCCGCTTGAAGATGTTCACTGACTATAATATTCCACCAAGCCCAGACAAAAAAGGATGATTGCAATCAGAATTTTACAAATCGTCTTTCCTCTTCTCTTTTGTTTTCAGCAAGTGATTGATGGACATACAAAAAGTTCAGCTTGTTAACTCATTTCCTCCTCTGAAGGCATTTTTGACTCACCTCTCATTCACCTCCCCTGAGTCTGCTCAAGAACAGGCAACTCTGAGTTTTTTCTCCGAGTTACAATATATCATGGCTTCTTGATGCAAGCCCCCACAAGTAGTGTGGCCTCTGCAGGAAGTCCAGGCTCTGATTGTGTCCAAGCCTGCTGTTCTGCACCAAACCTGGCCCAACTCCCAAATCTGCTCCAGAGAAACCATAGGATAACCCTACCCAGACTCAAGAGAAAGTGGTGTCCAGACATAGGGTCCAATCAGGACCCCACTTCTGATCCCCACACAAGAGACCCTCAGCCCAATTCACAAGGGAGTTCAACATAGCTCTAGCCACCACAAATGTCTTATTCTAAAGGAAATGTGTAAGCAGTGTTTTCCATTTTTTAAAATATCTTAATTGTTCATCCATCATGTGTCTTTTAGATTTACACCCAAGGCTTGACAGCTTTGTAGGAGAGAGAGCAAATTTTCTCATGTTATGCCCTTCTTTCTCTCTGTTGGATGCCTATGTATACAGAAGGTCATGGCCACCACACGTGTGCACATAGTCACATGTA
The DNA here is from genome assembly GCA_004363535.1 of Dasyprocta punctata. Lineage (NCBI taxonomy): Eukaryota > Metazoa > Chordata > Mammalia > Rodentia > Dasyproctidae > Dasyprocta > Dasyprocta punctata. The sequence goes on along the minus strand of RJWM01027953.1, from coordinate 3,914 downwards.
TGTGTGAACTGCAAGTGACAGCAGTCCCATGAGGGTGGGTGGAGAGACTGAAGGATGCAACAAACCTGGAGCTTTGTTGAAGAAGGATCTGCTACATCGGCTCCAGGAACATTAGGAGAGAGAGCAGCAACTGCATCTGTGTCCTGCAGAGGACACAATCAGCCTACATGGCTCTGGAGTGCGCTCAGTTTTATTCCATCATTCCCTGAACCTTTACTGACTGTCTGTATGATGTACCTACCATAGTCTGTTTATCTGACATGGTCTGCATGTCCCACAGAAATGGCCTGGTTTCCTTAGCCTGCTGGGTAAGTGCTCCCCAGAGAGTACTGTGCAAGTCACTGAAAACTCCTGGGGTGGCAAGAGAGTCACTGAAGGAGGTCCCAGATAAGCTGGGAAGGAAAAGGCATTTGCCTATCCCTGGGGTACGGGACAGCTTCAGGAAAGCCATGTCAGAGGACACTCAGGGATGTGCAGAAACTTGAACTAAGGGATTTCCCTTCCAAAGACTCTACTACTGGTGACACCCCCAGAAGATGCATCCCACCATCTGGCCCTGCTGGGGAGCAACTTAGGAATGGGTGTCCATAAATGAAATACGTGGTATGGTCTAAGAAAGGTGACTGGCTAAGGAAGAAAGAGGAACTTGGAGGTGCTTTTCCCCTCTCCACTTCAGCATTGAGAGGTGGACTCAGACAGCTATCAAAAGAGAATCCAGTTGTCACTGTCATCGCACATGTGGAAGATGATACAATCACCTCCCGAAGATTTTTCTTTTTCTGAACATTCCCATTTCCTTTTCCTTCATCTTTATGCCTCAATATCCCCGAGTAAAAATAGCAAGGACATAAATAGCAAATTTATTGAGTACTGATGTGTGTGCCAGGCACATTTATTATTAAGTCATTTAAATCCCAAGGGAGGCATGAGGCAGGGTGGGAAGCAGAAATAGCCTGCACATTTTTTCTGGCTTTTAAAACCCTAAGCCCTCAGGAAAATTGGGGAGGTAGACACTGGAGGAAGAAGAATATTTCCCTAACAAAAGATTCTTCTGGTCTGAAAGAAAAAAACAAGAAGAAAAGGAAGAAAGAATGAGCAAGGAAGAGAAGATTGTAATTTCTGGGATGAAAGAGAAGTAGAAAAATCTGTATCCACATTCTCAGCTCCCTGAAAGAGAGAAAGCCAGATCCTAACGGGGGCAGATGGACAAAAGGGCAAGTCTCCTACCTTGACCCTGCCATGGAAGCACAGGGCTGACGTGCCCATCAGATAGGACAAGAGGCATCACAACTGCTCCCATGCAGATGGAAAATAAAGGGTCACATGGGCTTATGATGGCCTCCAAAGCTTCATCCCTCTATGAGACTCCAAGGTTACTCTACCTTCTTTAGCACAACCCTGAGAAGGACTGAACTGAAGTTTCCCACCAGCCTGGTAGAATATGAGTTTGACATTAAATAATTACAGAAAAATAAAATAAGTCCTATTTGTTTTGCCATTGAGGTTTGTGTTCTGTTTTGTTTTGCTTGGTCTCATTTTTTGGTTTTTTTGAGACAGGGTCTTGCTATGTTGTTCAGGCTGATTTTGAACCTACTATGTAGCCCAGCCTCCCAAGTTCTGGGATTACAGGCATGCACCACCGTGCCTGGCTTGCCACTGGGTTTTTGGATTAACGTTCACATTTGCTATTTGTCTTTAAATTCCTAGCTGAACACCTATAGTACTTCAGTAAGTACTGAATGACAGCCTGAGCCTGAGTAAAAGAGTGCTGTAGGTGACACGATTGCAAATGTTCAATAGATCAGTGGTTCCAAAAGTGGTCACAGGGACCTTTGAGGCATCCCAGATCTTTCATAATAATCCTATGACAGTAAGTTGCTTTTTCATTCACTTATGCTAGAGTCTTCACAGGCTATGTGACCTGTGATTTTCTAACTGATTGCATGTGGAAGGAAATAGGACAACCCCACTGTCTCCTCAGGAAAAAATTTGCAAAATATAAAATCATGCCACCCTTTTCAGTGACATTATTAGTGCTTGAAAATATAATTATTTACATTAAATATTTTATATTAACATGCAATGAGTTTATTTTTAAATGCATTAAATGGATTTTTAAGAATTTCTCTGATTCAACTTTTCATACAGTTTACATTGATAGATATGCCCCATTTAAAAAACATCTCATAGGGTTGGTCAATACATTTTCAGAATCTAAGGGGTTCTTAGACCAACTTCTTTGAAAACCAGTGAAATAGACAAAAAAGGGAGGGATGGGAAATCAGGAGGGTAGATTTACAACTGGCCATTTGAACTTGAACAAGCCTTTCAACCTCTCTGGCCTCGTGTGCCAAACGAAGATGCTGGACCAGATGTGTGCCAGAACCCTTCATCCTTAAAACTTCTTCTGGTTTCTGCTTTTTTCTCAAGCAGGGACAGAGGCTGGATGCTTGCTAGAGAAGTCCTGGCTCCCTGAATACCCTGGGAGAATGCCACAGGAAGAGTTTGCTGACTAAAGATAACTGCCCTAAGACCTGGGGGTCAGAGGGCTCCTCCCAGGGTTAGGAGGGGAAGATGATGTCAGCTCAGGGAGCTGTCAGCATTCTCGGCCCATTCAGGTCTATGGGTGACTACTCAGGAATTCATCGGCCTTTCATGCCTCCAAAAATGTCACCGCTAACCTCTGTCTGAGCTCAGAGTGACTCTGTGTGTGTGTGTACACATTTTGCACACAGTCCATCAAATGTGAGAAGTAATCCGATTTAGGCTCTGATGCCCTTTCAGGGAAGACTCAAGGAAATAAAGCTGAGAGCCCTGTTTTTCAGTAAGCCACGCCCCCCACCCCCATATCGTGGCCTCAGCAAGCAGAAATGCTAAGGGGAGGGTGGGGTTGTGATTCCTAGCAGTGATGCTGCTTTGCCCTCCTCTGGCCCTCCAGCCCCACCCCCAGCTATTGCTGGAGCCCATGCTCTTCTGTCGGGTTATTGGAAACCTACTCTGAAACACTGTTATAAATACCCAATAATAAATAAACAGGAGTTATTTCTGAAATGCACCCAGGAATAGCCAACTACCCAAATAGCCAAGGTTGTTCTTAAGACCCTGGGAAAAATAGAAATGTGGGTATGGTTTATTTTTCCATTGCCCAAAGCAGAATCATTGGTCATATAAGCCTAATTTTAGTTTTATGCTTCACCTTTTATTTTACCTTATCATCTTGGGGAAAGAGAGAAGAGGGAGAAAGGAATGAGACTAGAAAGGCCATGGGGCAGGTTGAAACAGAGAAGGAAGAGTTCATTATTCAAGTCATCCTCCATCATAGTCTAGACTTCAGTTATTTCCTTGAACTTGTTAGTATGAATTATGAAGGTTCAAGATGGTGAATGAACCATAGAGGAATGTTGTAAACTTCCAAATTCTAAAGAATCAGACAACAAATGGAAATACGGATAGCTGAAATAAAATAGAAAAGCCACAATAAAGACTGGAGGTAATTCAAGGCATCTGAAAAGGAGTTTGGGGTTAGCAAGAAGAGTCTGGCATTAAGATGTTTCTTCTAAGAACCCCTGGGCTACCAGAAATGGTTTTGTTTGTCACATGTTACCATGGAGGCTAATAAGTAGATGCCCTGGGTAAGTTCCCTTAATAGGTTGTTGGCATTCCAAACCCCTCTGCTTTCTTGTCTATGGAAAAGAAGCGATGTCCCCACTGTCCCCATTCTCTCCCTTGGTGAATAAGATTCAACAAAATCAGTACATTGTTTGAGTCATTGCCAAGATAATATTTTCAGTGCTGGATGAGGGAGCTGTTACTGGCAAGCTATCCCTCTTCTTGGGAAAGGCAAGTGAAACAAACCAAGCCTGTGTGTCTTAGAAGGGAAGCTGAAATTCCTCCTGGCTAGGTCCTTACTTCCC